>RCUC01140073.1:0-53508 GCA_003697995.1 Taxidea taxus jeffersonii | reverse complement strand
TGCCAAAGCGTGGGGTCATTTAATTGGGGAGGAGGGGGGCGGGGCGGCGGGCGGCGCGGAGGGAGGCGCGGGAGGGGGCGGAGGGCGGGCGCGCGGCGGGCGGGGAATCCCTCCCTCGCGCTCCCGCCCGGCTCCCGGCGCCCCGCCCCCTCGGCCCTCCCTCCCCCGCGGCCCCAACTGCGCACAATGGCTCGCCGGCTCCTATCTATTTTGTGTCCGGCCGGGAGCCGCGCGCCGTGATTCATGGCCCCAATTAGGGGCTCTCTCCAGTGCGCCCGGCTCGGGCCGTCTGAAGGGTCTCCTCGGGGACCCGCGGAGACCCATCAGCCGCAGGAGCTGCTCTTTAAAGGGCAAGCAGGATGCGGCCGGCGCCCGAGAGACCGAGGAGTCCCAGAGGGACTCTCGGGAGGGGCAGCGCCCCGCCGATTCGACCCCGGGCTCCCCGGCCCCCTCCTCGTTTGAAAGGAGGGACCAAGTGAGGGTCATTTACGGCCCTGCGCAGCCCCGGGTTGGGGCACCTTTCAGGGCCCAGTGTGCTAATTTTGGAGACAGACGGGAGAGGAGATGTCTCCTGCCTCCTGGATCACATTAGTGAAGGCACCATCAGGAGGACAGGAGTCCCCAACCTGCCACACCTTCCCCACCGCTGGCCGGCTGCCAAAGCGCCCTCACCAGCAGCACAGGAAGGGTCCCGTGTGTCTCTGGGCTGTGTGTTCCTGAGCAAGTGACTCAACAACTCTGGGCCCTTTCTTCCTCTTAACAGGAGCTCTGGCAGGGTATGAACTGTGCCAGGCACTAGTTTAAGCACTTTATGTACATCAGCTAGGTTCCTGCTCCCAGTAACTCTGGGTTGAGTGCTGTCATCAGCCCATTTTACAGATGAGAAAGAAGACCCACTGAGAGAGTGTTCATGAGGGTCATGAGGGTTCAGTTACTTTTCAGGTGGAGTGGGCTGGGATTCAGCTCCAGGCACCCAGGCAGTGGACTCCAAAAGCCCCTGCTCTCAAGCCCCTCACTAGGCAGACATCTGGTCCATGTCACCCAACTGCTGATGGAAACTGTCCATGGCAGGGGACATGGCCAGGACCCCTCAGTCCTCCCCACTGCTCTGGCTCAGGCTGGTAGGCCTTGTGCAAATCCGGGCCTTTCTGAGCCTCCATTTTCCATCTGTGAAAGGACACCTCTTCCTTCCAGCTTCGAAAGTCTATGAGTCTCTGACTCCTAAGAAGTTGACAGCTAGCTACCCCCAGCCTGCCAGCTGGAACCCAGTAAGCCTGGGGACAAAGGTGCAGGTGGGCCCCTCTGCCCTCTGGGGCACTGACATGTAAATAGTACTCAGCTTCCCCTGGGCACAGAGGAGGGCCATGCCTTATAAATAAATGCAACAAGAGGAAAGGACCAGTCACAGTCTAGGACTTAAAAAAAAATCACCATCATTACCACTACCACCAGAAATTCAGTACTGCAGGTCCTTATCTAGGCCCAGAAAAAAAGCTAGGTCAGCAAAACTGTCCAGGAGGAATGCTTGGGGGAGGGGGGTGCTCCCCTGCTTCTGGCATTTTTCATATCTGGTCGCAGGAGGGGCCTGATCAGGCAACTTAAAGGGCTGGGGTCCTGTTCATGGTTCCCTAGCATAATCCTCAAGCCCCACAAAGAAGAAGAGGTTGTTGATAAAACAATGCTGGTGTAGGAAATGCAGGTCCCCAGGGGGTGGGGGGGGTTCCTTGTGAACCCCTGGAGACCTGGCACGTGCTTCCCCCCACCTCGAATGCCTCTGCAGGCTCTCTTTGCACACGGACTCCTGTCTGTCTCTAGGGTCTCGGCTACAGTGCCCTCCCAGAAAAGCTTCTCTGACTTCTCTGCCTCAGGTAGGTCCCCCTTGCCATTCTGTCTCAGCTCATTGGCTTAGGAATTTGCTGTTGATTTTATTTGTTTTTCTTCAGCTGTTCCTTGCCTGGCTGACCAGAAGGCTGGGGACTCCTGCCCCCTGCAAGAACCAGGTCTGTCTTGCTCACTGTGGATATCCAGGGCCCATCTCAGGGCCTGGGTCCCGTGCACTTGGGGCCCCATCTTGCCGCATCCCTCTCTATCTGTGGGAGTCTTGGGCAAACCTCTTTGCTCCTCAGGCCTGCTCTGTCCAATGGGGTGGTGATCCTCACCAGATTTTTCTGTGTCAATTGAGGCCCTGGGTGGAGATGCCTGGCACATCCTAGGTGATGGTGTGTATTTCTGACTCTACCTGGTGGTTGATGAGGTTCTGCTCCTGCCTGTTTATTCTTCAACGTGGAGGGTGGGGGGCATTGTGTGACAGACGAGGGCCACGGGGTCAACGGGACAAGATGAGGGAGGTGGGATTTTCTACTAAGCTGGTCTTGAAGCAGAACTTCCAGAGTATGCGCTGTGTGTGTGGACATGTGTATGTGCACATGTGGGTGTGTGCATATGTTTATGTTCCTGCGTGCATGTGTGTCTGCATACGGGAGCACATGGACGTGTGTGTTCATGAGCTGGCCTTTGTGTGTGTGTGTGTGTGTGTGTGTGTGTGTGTGTGTTTGCATGTGTGTATAAAATGGACCCGGGGTGGGAGGAGAGAAGCATCCACCTGGATGTTTTTGTTTCCCTCCATGACCAGGGACGCCGGAAAGTCCCCCGCACACCTCTCAGGAGCCGGGCAGCAAGGGTTCACTGATAAGAGCAGGAAGAAGGCAGGCGATGCTGGTTGTCCTCTGTGGGTGGGCCTACGGGGCTGGGGCTCCTGACATTGTAAATGTGTGACATTTAGGAGCCGGGGGGCCCCAGTCTGCTCCTTCACCTCTCTGAACCTCGGTTTCCCCACCTACAAAGCAGGGATATTAAAACAACCCATCCCAGAGGGCTGGGAGGAGGGTGAGCTGAGACCATCCCCAAGAACCGCACACTCTGGACCCAGAAATAACAGGGGTGTTTGCGTACATTGGTTGAATGTTAATTACACACAAGGACCTGTGCCTTATTGATGGCAACTGACCCCGTTTTTGCCACAAGCCTGCAAGGGAGGTTCTCATATACCCCCAGTTGGCAACGGAGGAGGCAAGGCACGGGGCAGGGGCGTAACGGCCCCAGGTGGTGCAGCTAGGTGAGTCTGGGCAGGAACTGGGGCAGTGTGTCCTGTAATACCCTCCCTGGTTGGCCCTGGGGCTCGAGATGCCTGTGCGTTAGGGCAGGGATGGCCTCCAGTGCCTCCACTTCCTGCCTCTCACATGTGCTCTGAGCCCCTGTGCGGGTCCTGGGGGACAGAGAACAGACAGCACACACTCCAGACCGTGAGGCTCGATTGTATTAACTTCACTTGGGAAGTGTACCTCCCCACACCCCCCAGAGCTGGCTCCCCATGTCCCTTCTGAGAGCAGGGCCCCCCTTGCTGCTGGAGAGAGGGCACCGGTTTCCCCCAGGGCCGCTGCCTGCTTGCTCCATCTTCCTTCCTCGGATTGGGTGGGGGGGCTCACAAGCAGCAACAGGTGCTCAGGGGCAGACCCGGCGCTGAGGGCGGATGGATGGACGGTGAGAAAGTGCCCCACCTCCATTCTGCAGGAGACCAGAAGGCTCGTCAGCCTGGAACATCTGGGCACATCTCAGATTCGCGGCTTCCTGTGGGGCTGCCTTGGCCCAGAAACCGCAGGAATCTGCCCTCACCCTGCTGCGGAGGCTGGTTTCCAGGCTCTGAGCACTTATCACACGTTATTTTGTGCATCTGCCCCGAGGCCCGCCTCTCCCCTTGGGGCACACAGAGCCTGACTGGCTCCCATGTGCTGTCCCCATGGTGTCACAAGGCCAGGGACATGGATGGGGCTCAATCTGTGTTTGAACTTGGGATGCCAACACCTTACCAGGCCTTCCAAGTACTTCCAAGTTCCACAACTGCCCAGCTACTCCTGCCGGCTTCCAGTCTCCCGCTCCCCCCGACGGCTGGCGATGGAGGCCAAGTCCATCCCGGTGCCCCTTGCCTCCTCCCTTCCCACCGGGTCTTTGCTCTGTCCCTCCTCCCTCGAAATTGCACACGGGCCAGGAGCTCCCCTTCCAGGATGGTTTCCCTCTGCAGGCTGGTCTGTCCTTCCTCTTGCAGAGGCTGTGTGTGCTGTGTATTTGACCTCTGGCTCGCTGGGGACCAGAAAAACAAAATTTATCATCTGACTGCCCTATTTTTTTTTTCTTACTTTCTTTCCTTTTTATTTTTTTACCCCTAAGAACGAAGCAAGCACTTCTCTGCCATCCTCCGAAAGAGCTTTAAACATGGCAGGCCACCGGCAAAAATATGTCCTCCTTCTCAGAGGGAAGGAATGCAATCGTTAACAATAAAAAAAAAAAGAAAAACTCTGGGATTTATGGGGGCCTCGGGCTTATGAGCTGTTTCACACCCATTAACTTGCATGACAGAGCAGTCCAGTGGGGCAAAGCAGGAATCATTGGCTCCATTTGAGAGACAGGGAAACCGAGTCTCAAAGGCACAGCTCCCAAGACTGGGTAAAGCTCCCGGCTGCCAAGGTTGCTGAAATTTCCTTGCATTTTCTTGGTGTAAACCAGGTTAATCTGTTCAGTGTAAATATGAAAAATGCATAGCGTGTTTGCTGACCTTATCTTAGCACTCCTTTCTTTTTTTAATATAGGAGCTTCAGAGAGTGGACATGGGAGGAGGGCACACTTTCCATCTTGGGGGCCCTGAGACCCTGATGCAGAAGCATTCTGTGAGCAGCAAAGGGCTTCATTAAAAACAAAACAGTGGGGGCGCCTGGGGGGCTCAGTGGGTTAAGGCCTCTGCCTTCAACTCAGGTCATGGTCCCGGGGTCCTGGGATGGAGCCCTGCGTCGGGCTCTCTGCTCAGCGGGGAGCCTGCTTCCCTTCCTCTCTCTCTGCTTGCCTCTCTGCCTACTTGTGATCTCTGTCAAATAAATAAATAAAATCTTAAAAAAAATGAAACAGTGCTTGCATTACACATTTAAGGATCAGAGAGCGGGATACAGGTCTTAAGAGCAGGGTCAGGTGCCCCTCAGCCCTTGCCTGGCTCCCAGGAACCTGGAAAAAGACTCCAGAAGCAAACAGCCCAGCCTCCCCTCTGGATGACACCATTCCCCCCGACCTCCTCTGCCTGGAGACCCGAGGCTACTGCCAGCAACTTCAGGGGCCTCGTAAAACCCCTTTGATGAATGATCGCCAGGGCAGACCTGCCACTGGGGATGAGGGGACAAACACTCCACATAAATCTTGAGTGAACTCAAAGGCTCCCAGGCTGCTGGTTTCTCGATAGAGCCTGATCTGCGGCACGGAATCACAGCAATCATTTATGTGGTGAGCCGCCAGGCTTCCGAGCCAGGGAGGTTTCCTGAGAAGGCAGGGTGGTGGGGGGAGGTAGCGGGGAGGTTGGAGTGGGAGTTTGGAAACCAAAGTAGGTAGTAGCTGCCTTAATGGTGCCAGGCATGCAGTAGGCACTCAATAGATGACCTAGCTTGCGTCCTCTGGCATGCAGTGGTAGGAAGCTAAGATTGGCTGGATGCTGATGAGATGCCAGGTGCTCTGTGCAGAGCTGACAGCATGCTCGAGTTTAGATTTCGTGACTGCACAGAAAGCAGGCGCTACTGTTACCCAATTTTGCGGACACTCAGGAACGGGGACTGCACGTCCCCCAGGTCACACAGAGCTGGGAGTGGCAAAGCTGGATTCAAACCCAGGCCGTCTGTCCTGACAGTCCCGCTCTACTCCAGCCTGCTGTGTGCTCAGCGCCTAGCCCGTCTGCCAGCCTCCCCCAGCCCGTGCAATAAAGGCACCCTTGTCCCTCACGGGTCCTGCCAGGGAGGCTACTGGCCAGGGCTTGCTGGACGCCTTCAAGTCCTGCCTATGGCTCTGCCAGTGGCCCCACCCCAGCCCCAGCTCCCTCAGCCTCAGGCCCTGGAACGCTCAGGGGGCTGCGGCAGGTCCCCGGCGCTGGCTAACAGGGGGCGGGGGCTGGCAGCCAGCAGCCACAGATTCTTTCCTGCTGTTCCTCTGAGTCACGGAAGGATAGTCCAAGCCCGCTTGCCAGCCCATCAGCCGGCCTGCCCTGGTCTTTCACTTCTGTGGTTGCTTGCTGCCGGACTCATGATGGGGACCAAAAAATGGTGGCCGAAACGTGTGTTTAGTACTAAACTGGGGTGTTGTTTTTCAGAACCTCTCCTTGGAGGGTGACCCCCCGGCTGGAAAGTGTGCCTCCCCATGGGGGGACGACCTGCGGGACTTTTACAAATTGAGCACATCTGTGTTACCAGCACCCAGAAATAAGCATGTCCAGCCTTCCAGAAGCCCCCCTTCTGGGGTCCCTTTTGGGCACTGCCCCCCACTGATGGTAATGCCTTATAGCCAGAGCTCTGGGCTTCCCAGCTTTGAACACCAAACTGGTGTTTTATTTTTCAGCAACTTTGTCGAGAGGTCATTTACGTGCCACATCATTGCCCGATTCATGGTGGACATTCAGTGGCCTCCAGTTCACCTGCAGGTGTACATCTCCGTCCCCAAAGGAACTCTGGACCCTTATCTGTCACCGCTCACCCCCTGACCCCAGCCCCTGGCAACCCCTTGTCTGTTGGGTCTCTGGGGATTGGCCGGTTCTGAGCGTTCCATGGTAATGGACTGAGAGACTATGGGCCCTTTGTGCCTGGTTTCTTTCCCTTGGCCTCAGGTTTTCAGGGTTCACCCAGGTGGTGGCGTGTGCCAGTACGTGGCTGTCTTTGTACTTTATATAAATAGAAGCATGTCATATGTCTTCTTTGAGTCTGGCTTCTGATTCTATATTATGTCTGTAAAGTTCTTCTCTGCTTCTCCCCCATAGGAATACTCAGTTCTTCTTTTTCTTCTTCTTCTTTTTTTTTTTTTTTGCTATATAGTATACCACCAGTGACTATGCTATAACTTATTCATCCCGTCCACTATTGATGAGTTTGGGGTAGGCGGTACTTCAGGCCGACGCAAACGGCGCTTCTCTGAACATTCTAGTCCACGTCTTTTGTTAACACATAATGAGTTCTGTTGGGCAGATACGGAGAGTGGAATTACCGGTCCCAGGGTAGGCGTAGGGTCGGCATCCCTACGTAGTGAGATGTCGGAAACCACACTTTTGGGGGCTCATGGAATACCCAGGACTCCCTGGTTCCTGACCTCTGCTCTCAGCTGCCCACTCTCCAGCCCAGCCCTGGGTGCCGTCTCCCTGCAGGGCCTACATCACTGCCCAGCAGTTCCCATGAAGCCCACACGGGCCGCAGAGGAAAAGGGCCCAGTGGTGGGTGTTTTCCTTGGGTTGTGTGAGCACGCGTGGTTTCTCTGCCCTGGGTCTGAAACTGTATTCCTTTCACGGGCCAGAAATACTTAGGCATGGCTTGCTCTAAAAGGGGAAACACATTTTAAAATTCCAATCTGCCCAGGTCTTAGAATGATTTAGAACATTCCAGCTGTCGAAAGTGCGGCACTCACCAGGAACAGTGACTTACAGTCCCCAGTTCCCACTTTGAGTCCTGACTCCACTCCCTCCTGGATTCAAAGCATATTTCTGGGGGGCGTGGGGGCCGGGTTCAACACTGTGCGGGGTCCAAGCCTACAGACTGCGGGATGGTACACGCAGGACCTGCACACACTTGGGGTGAGGAGATCTCGATCCTAAGCCAGCCACCCTCCGTTCTAAATCTGTGACCGTCATCCCATTAAATCCTTTCAACGGACTCCATGAGGTAGGGACACAAGTGTCATTTCCACTTCGTAGATGAGGAGCATAGCACACAGAGAGGCTAAGCAACTTCCCCAAGATCACACAGCTTCCAAATTCGAACCCAGGCTGGCTGTCTTCAGAGTCCGCCCTCCCAAGCATGGCACCACATTGCCAGGGAATTTCAACATCTGGATTGAAAGCCCAGCCCTACCACATACTCTCCACATGGCCCTGGGCAGGTGGCTGAACTCCTGAGCTGCATTTCCTGAGCACACCTGCATGTGAGAAATAACCAAGCCTGCCTCCCTGCATCGCCATGGAGCAATGGGGACCCCAATGATGACACGAGTGCCCCCCCCCTGCCCCGTGGTAGGCATTGCACCAGCTTCTGTGCCTCCCCCGACACTCCCTGAAATGGCTCGTGCCTTGAAGAAGTGGATGGATGCCTTATAAAGTGCGTTTTTGGAAAGTTGAGACTTTGGACCTTCTCCAGCCCATCCCCTTTATTTGACAGGTGGAGGGGCCAAGGCCCCAGGGAAGCCCCGCCTCAGCTAGTCCCAGGTCCTGGGCACGCAGAGTTTCGAGGGCACCTCCCAACTGATTGTGCTCCTGCTCCTTCGGGAGATGGGGGTTTCTGGCTTTGAGGCTCTGGTGCCCTCGTCCTGTCATTCAAGTACGCCTTCCTGTGTGTCTTCCTCAGGACCCCGAGGCTTGGCTCTCGGGGTGACCAGCTCTGCCATTAGAGAGAAGCAGACAGAGCTGATCTCTGGGTGTTCTCCCAGGGCTCCAGGCTCACCCCCAAAGGCCGTGGGGTGGGAGCCGGCAAGAGCCCGGGAGTCAGGCTGGGGTGTCCCATTGCAATTCTGGCTAGGCGCCCTGACGCGCCTTCCAGAAAGACCATCTCCCGGCAGGGCCCCCCGCGACCCTACACGACCATTAATATTTATCACACCTGAAAGCCGATCCCCTGGAGAAGAACCTGGAGCTTTCCCGCTGCCGTGGGTGTGCGAGGCCGGAGGGTGGGGGCGAGTCTGAGGGCCCCTGGCTTGGGGTGCAAGCCATGGCAGGGGGATGGGTGTGGCAGGGCGGCAGTGGCCTCCTGCCTGCTTCCTCCCTGGGGGCGCCTCCCAGCTGCACTCCATTCAGGAGCTCAGGTGGTCTTTTCAAAAGTGCGAATCTGGTTGTGGCCTCCCTCCTACTTAAAATCCTCCTTAAGTTTCATAGCTCTCAGGGGCGGGGGGAGATCAAACCCCCGTGTTGGTGGTGTCCTGCCCACATGTGTGGGAGCCCCCAGAACTCCGCTTGGCCTGTTGTGCCCTCCAGGTGCTTTGGCCTAAGAGGCACCAGGCACTTTGTTTGCTTCCCAGGGCCTTTGCACGTGCTTCTCAACAGTCTGGAACTTGCTTCCCTCCACTCTGTGCCCATTAATTTCTGCCTGTGCCAGACATAAGCCATTCCTCACCCTTCCGCTCTGTAGGCAGGCCCTACAGACTCCATATCCCAGATTCCCTTGCCTGTGACCCCCACTAAGTTCAGCCAACAGAAGACTGAAGGGAGCCGGAAGGGCAGGCAGAGGGAGAAGCCAGGGTATTTCTTCCTTTCTCCTCTTCTCTTCTCTCTCCTCTGTCTCTCCTTTCTGCCTCAGGCAATGTCTGTTGGCCCAGAAATGGCCCTGTTTCCTTCATGGCCCCAGCAACAGCTCTAGTAACACTCTTCTTTGTCCCTCTGGCCTGGGGGGGGCAGTTGGTGACAGCAGCTTTATACAGTTCTGGGAACTGTGTTATCACTTCTGTAACCAGGTCCCTTTATTTAATTCCTTCTCTTGAGCCACCTGAGGCAGAGGTCCTCATGGCACATGGTTCATCTTCGGGCTCCTAAGGGAAGGTCCAGACCTCACTGGCGCCCTTGCTGGTCCCCAGGCCTGGCTCAGGAACCCCTGGGATATGCTGGGTGATTTCTTTTCCTTCTGAGCACTTACTGCTGTTTGCAATTATGAATTCATGAGCGTGGTTATTTGATTAACATCTGTCTCCCCCCAAATTTGCAAGTTCCCTGAAGGTAAGGGCCAGACATCTGTTTGTGCTCAACACTGTATCTCCAGCTCTAGAACCTAGCCTAATGTCTGGCTCTCAGGGGGCACTCAGTAAGCATCGGCTGAAGAATGAATAAACAAGGAAAGATGTGAGCCACTCATTCAATCACAATTACTTATTCTAGGTGGATCTTTCTTCCCCCCTTTCTCAGAAGGTTCTAGATAGATTGCTTGGAGAAACTCATCATTCATTCAACTACAATTTATTGAGCACCTACTACGTGTCAGGATGAATGATGGATGGGTGCATGGGTGGATGGATAGATGGATGGATGGATGGATGGAAGGAATCAAGGAAAGGAGAGGAATGATGGGTAGGTGGCTGGCTGGCTAGAGGAGGGATGGATGAATGATGGATGGATGGGAAGAAGAAGAATGGATAGATGGATGGATAGAAGGATGGATGGATGGAAGGAAGGAAAGAGGAGGTATGATGGATGGGTGAGTAGTAGGCTGACTGATGAATGGAGGGCTAGACAAATGGAAAGAGGAAGAATGGGTGGGTGGATGGATGAAAGGACAGAGGAGGGATGATAGATAGATGAGTTGATGGTGGGAGGAAGGAAGAATTTACTCTCAGAAAACAAAGGAAAGCAGGAAGGGGAGATGGGCAGGCTGAATTAAGATAAAAGATACAGCTATTATTTTGAGGAGAACCACAGAGAGGAGGCAGGACAGTGCTCACATGGGAACTTGGCTCTGGGTCCCTGAAACATGCAAGAAGGTCAGGCTCTGAGAAGGGAGCAGGTAGGGAAGGTAGTTTGTGACCTGAGCTGCCATTCCCTTGTGTTAACCAAAATTAACAACTTGGGTTTGGAGAGCTGGGTCATGGCTTGGAGGCCAACAGGGCATGACGGGTTGTCCCCTGGCTGTTTTGGAGACACAGGGCTCCCGAACTGGCAGAGCTGACCCTCTGGCAGCAGGGCGCAGAGGCAAAAACTGAGACAAAAATGGAGACCCTGGAACTCCTGAGCCCATGTTACAATCGTCTATATAAGGGGATTTGGGCAGCATTTCCTTTGACCCCAAGTCTTCAGGGCCCAGGCTAGGCGGTTGCAAACTCCGTGGGCCCCAGAACTGCCAAGAGCCCGCTTGGCAAGCTGACGCCTTGGTCCGGAGCCGGAGCGGGACCTGGAGATCTGCACTGTTCTAACGAGGATCCAGGGGGACACGGACCACAGTTTGAAAAACACTGATCTCAATGGTTGTCTCAAATCATATCAGGAAAGAGTGGGGAGGGACGCAGGTGGCAGCAGGCTCTTGAACTCAGCAGCCAAGGATCTGGGGTCAATCCGGGCCCCCTGAGTCTCCAAGTTTCCACCTGCAAACAGAATACAAGGCCCACCCACCCCCCCTCCCCGGCCCCCGCCCAGTGTTGGCGTGAGTATGAAATAGGAAAGACCAGCAGAGACCGCACAACCAGCAAACGTAAGCTCCTGAGGCATCCACTCCTTTAAAATCTAGCACAACCTTGCGACACCAGAGGAGTTCCAGAATTCAGAATTCGGAGACTCTGAGAAACATCGAGGATGCTCTGGGCACAGTACTACCATACCCCTCCGTGGGGTCTGACGCAGCACCTCTAGCCACGCTCGTTGATATTCTTACAACAAAACAAACGAATCTTCACACTGAGGTGGGGGAATGGAGGCTCTAAGTAGCCTCGTTGTGTCAGCCCAGGATAGATTTCTGGGACCACAGGAGTTGCACACAAACTTGGAATTTTGAGCTTGTGCGATTTTGGACTTTCAGATAAAGGACTGAGCCCTGTACAAGGATGCGGGCATCCCCCATGATGCTACAGAAAAGATCACACCAGGGTTGAGGGAGGAGATCAGTCCTGCATCGTGAGAGCAGGAGGTCAGAGAACCCTCGTTCTGTGTCCGTGGATAAACAGCAAGAACAACGCCGTGACTTCCTCCTTTCTGTTTATTGGTGTTGCATATTTTCAAACGTTCCGCCTGAGTACCATGCATGCATATTGCTATGTGGTTTTTTTTTTATTATTAATAAGTGCTTCAAATCTGTAAATGCCCAACGACTTGGGGAGATGACCCCTCTGGGGGGTGAGCAGTGATGGGGAGATATGGGGGGCAGACATGTGCACCTCTAAGGGCAGAACAAAGCCCCTTTGCTTTTGTCCACTCACGTTCTTGCCTTTCCCCCAGCCTCTGGGGAGGAACAGGCTCTAAGGAAACACTTGCCTCCCCCCAGCCTCCGCAGGTCTCCCTCTCTGTGAGAGTCCTGGGCCTCTCCACAGCGTCCCCACCGTGGATCACCGACACACAGGCCACACTGGCCAGTGGAGGAGGCGGGAGGGAGGGGAGCAGGCAGCATGGCGGCTGGATGGGAGCTGCTGATTTGCGGGTCCCCCTTCAACAGGTGGCCTGCCATCTGCTCCGGCTCCCCACCCAAGCCACGTGTCCAGCCCTCTTGAGTTTAACTTTGGCTGTGCACGCGGCCTGAGTTCATAGAGCCAGAAAAAGAACTCACTGAGAGTGGGCCGGGCTGAGGACAGATCGCGGGTCGCTTGTCCCCTAGGAGTGAGGCTAAAAATGACCAGGGACCTTGGAAAGTCCCCATGCTCTGGCCCTGACCTGCGGTTCTTTCAGCTGGGTTCCTGGAGTTTGGCCTAAAAGCTTTTTAGAGCTGGGTGTGCCTATCCTTTACCTGATGGATTTCAAAAGGCAGGCCCAAAGAGGGGAAGGGGCCTGCGTGGGGTCACACAGCTTAACATGCACTGATTCAGGCATGAATTCCCTAACTGTTTATCACCGGGGCTCTCTGCCAGCTGCAGATACAAGGCCTTAGGGAGCCTATACATCCAGGGAGGAGACGCCATATAGGCACCGAAATCCAATAGTGCAAGAGCTTCCTAACCCTGCTGTGGCCCGCCCCAGAAAAGGACGCTCTCTGAGCCCCCGTGTCATCTGTCCAAGCCTCTCAGAGCTGCGGTGTCGAAGGTCACGGCACAACGTGCTACGGGCTGATCCTTTTCAGCCTCGGCATCACATACTTTTATTTTATTCTTAGAACCACCTCATGCAGTCAATCTGGCCCTTTGCAGATGAGGGAAGGGACATGTCAAGGGTTTAGCCGGCACACATGGGGCAAGCCCAGACGCGAACCCAAGTCACTAGGACCCCAGCTGCCCATCCCTGCCATGGATCCCCTCCTCCCTTCTCTCTGAATCTGCTTCCACTCTCAAAGGGAACGTGTTGGAACCTGTTCCTGGGGCAGAGCTCAGCTGTCCCCCTACCAGCTGCCGGGACCCGGGTGTGTGGCATCTGGTGCCAGCCGGCCCGCCGCGGCTGGGAGCTACGTACAGCTTCTGAGCCATCAGGGGCCGGGAGGGGGGCTGGGCAGGGGCTGCAGTTCAATTGTGTTCTACCCTGTGCTGCCTTCTGTCCCCTAACGGGCCCCTTCCTCCAGGCAGCCAGCCCTGCCTGACCCCTTTCTTCCTTCATGGGCCAGGGACCCCACACACACCCCTCCCCACACCCTTACCGGCCTAAGGAGTGCCTGGAGAGGCCTTTCTGGGGGCGGGGGCTCTGGGATGGGAACAGCCCACCCCGAGGGCGTCTCAGGAACCCAGGATGCCCAGCCCCTCATCAGTGCATGCGGGCTCTCCCAGGTATCCATTGGAAGAACACACCGTGAAGCACCACTAAAAGCTTTCAGCATGTGCTTGTCCTGTCCTCAAAGGGCAGACGCTCCGGACAGCATGGCCCGGGCTAGTCAGGGTGGTCGCTGGGTAACAGTGGGCCGATGTTTACCGCAGACGTCAGTGGGGCCATGGCCCTGGCCTGTGGTCTCAGCCCTCCTGGGAGGTGATGGCCTTGAACCTGGAGACACGCAGTCACTGACACAGGGGAACGGGGCCGCGAACTCAGATTGGTCAACTCCAAAGCCACGCACGGCCCACTGGGCTCTGTCTTTTTGAACAGATAGCTATTCTGGGCGGGCTGGGGGCTCTGGAGTCCAGCTCGGCCAGACTTCAGGGGGCCTCTGATCTCTGGGGTCCTGCCAATGGCTTCAACACTCAAAGCTGTGGAGGGGGGGCTCCCCAGCAACTCATCCAAACAGGGGCCAAAAAGTGCAGATCACAGTGGGGGAGGACAGTGACTAGGAGGGCCCCAGGAGGGGCAAGCGAGGCCAGAGGCAGCACCAAGGGGTGAGGCCCAGTCCACGACACTCTCCCCATAGGACCCCAGGATGTGCAGAGTGGGGGCCCTTGAGAGGGGGCAGGGCTTTCCCCTCAGTACTCAGGGCCCTGGAGAGCCAGGGAGAGGGAGTTTATCCTAAAGGCATAAGGCATGAAGCCAGCCAGCTGCAGGGGGCGGGAGCGGGAGAGCCTGTCCCAGGAAAGGCTTGCCTGCCAGGCCCTGGCCTCCCTGGGCTGACTGCCTCTTCCCACCGGCCCAGAGGCGCCAGAGCTGGCCTGGGAAGGAGCCGCGCCAGGTCAGAGCAGGCCTGTCCCCTCCTTGGGTCCTCACCCTGAGAAGGGTTTTCTTCCCACCACCACTGGAAGCAGACAGAGACATGAGAGAGACAGACACAGAGATATAGAGTGCCAGAGATACCAGAGAGAGACAGAGACTGACAGAGACACCAGAGAGAGACAGGGACAGGGAGATCCTGAGAGAGACAGAGATACAGAGAGACAAAGGGAGAGAGACAGAAATATAGAGTGATAGAGACACTAGAGAGAGACAGAGACGAGAGAGTCAGAGACTACTACAGATACAGAGAGACAAAGACAGACACCAGAGAGAGAGAGAGAGAGTCAGGGAAATAAAGATACTCAGAAAGACAGAGGCAGAGAAAGAACAGAAGCAGAGATCAGAGACAGTAGGAGATATGGAGACAAGAGAGAGACAGAGATGGACAGAAATACAGAAACACCCCAAGAGAGACATGGGTACATATGCAGAGACATATACTATGCATAAATAAAGACGGAGAGTCAGAGATACAGAGAGAGAGACACGCACAGACTTGTCCGGTGTAGAGTGTCATCTCCACAGAGACCCTCTAGACACAAGACCCTTCCATGCCTGCCGCCCTCATCAATCCCAAACAGCCGCCTCTCGAGGGAGTGGCTGGAGCAGACCCTGGAGCAGTCCTGAGGGCCGTGACCCCGAGCCTGCTGCTGCCCTGGCCTCCTGGATGCCTTGTGCCTCCCACCCCAGATTCCCCGGCACTGGTGCTTTGTGCCCGGCGGCAGCCCGTGCAGTAGACACACTCTCGGGCCGGCTGCCCGTGGCCTGCATTGGAATCCTGGACCTGCCACCCGCCCGCCCAGGTGTTCAGGGCAAGGGTCGGTCGGCCCCTCCCTGAGCCTGTTTCCTCATCTTCCAGGTAGAGAGGGCGGCTGCGGACCTGCCAGAGGGGTGGGGTGAACCCCAGCAGGTCCCACCAGGTTGACTGCCCTGCCGCAGCCATGTGTCCACACTACCCGGGTGAAGAATGCTGGTGGTCAGAAGCCCAGGGTCCAGATGGAGGCCTGGGCTCCAGTCCCAAGGAGGGTGATAATTAGCAGTGTGGCCTTGGGCCTGGGTTCCAAATGGAGTCCTTCCAGGGGCACCTGGATGGCTCAGTCGGTTAAGCATCTGCCTTGGCTCAGGTCATGATCCCAGCGTCCTGGGATGGAACCCTGCATGGGGGCTGAGCTGGGAGCCTGCTTCTCCCTGCCCCCCTGCCTGTTGCTGCCCTTGCTTGTGCACGTGCGTGCTCTCTCTCTCTGTCAAATAAATAAACAAATAAATAATCTTTAAAAAAAAAAATAGAGTCCTCCCAAACTGGGCCCCAGGGCACAACCAGAGGGAGTCCACAGAGCTCGGCCAGCCAAGCAAGCAGGTTTCCCAGCAGGCCGACTATGTGCTGGGCCCTGGCAGGCTCAAAAAGCTACAAACTCGGGCCCAGTCTGCGTGGGCCAGAGAACAGGGGCCAGAGCAGAGGCCAGGAGGCCTGCAGGTGTGTGAGGCTGGGACGTTCGCCTTCTTTTCTTAAGCCGATTCACGGAGTCACAGTTGAGACAATAAAACGCACCTATTTAAACTAAGTCGGACATGTGCATTCACCTGCATGGCTGCCGCCCCCTTCAAAATAATCAACATTTCTACCGCCCCCCGAATCTTCCTTTGTTTCCCTCGTCAGCCAGCCCCACCCTCCCTCGTAGTCCCTGAAAAGCACTGTTCTGTTCTCTGTCGCCGGAGGCTTGACTTCTCTAGAATTTCATATAAATGGGGTCACGGCACGTGTGTCTGTGTCCTTTGACTCCGCATCAGGTTTCTGAGATTCTTCCAAGTGACTGTGTGACTCAGTCATTCTTCCCTTTCTATGGATGAGCAGTGTTCCAGTATATGGTGACCACAGCGTGCCTATCCCCCGCCGCTGGTGGCTATCTGGGCTGTTCCCACGGCGGGTTACTGTGAATAAAGCCGCTGTGGGCATTCCCGCGCAGCCCCAGGTGGGGACGGGTGTTCTCATTCTCTTGGGTAAATGCCTCCAAGTAGAATTTCTGGGTCACAGGCAGGTGTTGATCTTGAGCTGGTAGCTGACTGGGCTCTGGCTTTCCTGTCTTTAAAATGGGGATAGCAGGGGTGCCTGGGAGGTTCAGTGGGTTAAGCCTCTGCCTTCGGCTCAGGTCATGGTCTCAGGGTCCTGGGATCGAGTCCCACATCGGGCTCCCTGCTCTGTGTGGAGCCTGCTCCCCCTCTCTCTCTGCCTGCCTCTCTGCCTACTTGTGATCTCTCTGTCAAATGAATAAATAAAGTCTTTAAAAAAAATAAAATGGGGATAGCAAAGTGGAAATAACTCAGATGAACATCAACAGATGAACGGATAAGCGAAATGGGGTCTATCCACGTGACAACACATTATTTGCCTGTAGAAAGACGTGAAGTCCTGGGCACCTGGGTGGCTCAGTGGGTTAAGCTGCTGCCTTCAGCTCAGGTCATGATCTCAGGGTCCTGGGATCGAGTCCCACATCGGGCTCTCTGCTCAGCGGGAGCCTGCTTCCCCCTCTCTCTCTGCCTGCTTCTCTGCCTACTTGTGATCTCTCTGTCAAATAAATAAATACAATCTTAACAAAAAAAAAAAGAAAGACGTGAAGTCCTTTTTTTGTTTTTGAGAAAGCGAGAGCACATGCACGAGCAGCAGGGGAAGGTGGGAGAGAGAGAAAGAGAATCTTCAAGAGAGAATCTTCAAGCGGACACCCCACTCTGCACGGAGCCCACACAGGGCTCTCTCTCTTGACCCCGAGATCACGAGCCACGAACACACCATGCTAAGCGACAGGAGCCAGACACAAAGGGCACATGGTGAGGGATGCCACTGCCATGAAGGGTCCAGAACAGGCAAATCCTTGGAGACAGAGAGCAGATGCCGGTAGGCCAGGAGTGGGGCAGGGCATGGGGAGTGAGCACAGGGTCCCCCTTCCCGGCGATGAAATGTTCTGGAATTAGGAGCAGTGGCTGCACAACCCTATAAATGAAATACATGCCATAGAACCATGCATGTTATAATGGTTCAGATGGTGAGTTTTATGTGATGGGAATTTTGCCCCAATTTTGAAGGGGGTAGGAATAATGCCTTCTTTGAAGCGCTGCCGGGGAAGGCCAACAAGTCCCCACAATGAAGGTTTGAGACATTCTGGGGTTTTGTCTGCTTCTCCCCCATGCCTGGGCCAGGGGGGGGGGGGGCACATAGTAGGTGCTCAACAAATGCTTGTTAAGCCCGAATAGCTAGCTTTATGATTGTCATCTCCCTGAGCCCTGAGGCCAAACCCTGCCAGGAAAACCTGGTGCCGAGCTTATTTGCAAATGCTACTCTGACCTTCACATTCATTATCTTCAAAACAATCCCATCAGATGGGACTCTTGTAACATTTATTATTATTAATCTCCCCGTGTTTACCAAGAAGGAAACCAAGAGAGGTGAAGGAACCCGCCCAAGGTCAGCCACCAGCCCAGGCTGGCAGACTGCTGAGCCTGTGGGGTGAGGTGAGCCGGCCCAGGTCCCCTGCGAGGTCAGCCAGCCCTGTGCCCCCCAGGATACACATGGTGGGGCTCCTTGCAACGGCAGATGTGCCCTGGGCCATCTTTCCGGGGTGACGTCCTCTCACCTCGGGAATTTAATAGATCTGAGAGCAGGGGACACCAAGCTGTGTCCCCCCCAAGCTTGCCCTGAACGCCTAGGCCCCCAGCGGGTGGCAGGATATGGCCTGACTGGGAACCCCCCCGGCTGAGCCAGGAGGAAGGGCCTGGAAGAGGCCTGGACAGCAGGGAGTTCCCAGGGACTCCGAGTCTGTTCTGCGTCGTAGGGAAAGAGGAGGTAAGGAAAACAGCAAAAAATAAGGCAGGGTGCTCAAAGGCGCCGGGGTGGGCCTATGTATCCCATTGGCCAAACCTCTTCAACGGACTCAGCCATCGGCCTCTTGCACCCTGCGGGAGGCTGGACACAAATCTCATCCTCCTTGCAGTTCTCCAGAAACCTTGCTCTTGGCTGTGTCTCAGCCTTGCGGTCCCCTCCCCCATGCGATCCACTACTTGCTGCCTGGAACGGAGGACAGTGTCCAGTAGAGGCCCCACCTCCGCTCCCGCAACCCTATCTCCCACTCCACTGCCCTCACAGACACAGGCTTCCCCCAGACAACCCACACCCAGCCTTCCAAAATTCCATTTTGCTCACATCGCTCCCCTGCCCTCCAACATTCCGTGGCTCCCTAGGTGCTACAGAGGGGCGTCTGGAGACGGTCTCAAAGGGCTTGCGCCAAGATTTCTGCTTGAGTTCTGGCGAAACCACATACAAGTTAAGAGACCTCTGGCAAGTCTCTCTACCTTCCTGTTCCTCACTTTGTCCATCTGTAAAAGGGACTAATGGTCGCCCCTCCGACACCATGTTATTGTCACAAATGAGCTGGTATGTGCCAAGTATTAAGAACACAGCAGCTGATGGCTCTAAGTATTACACATATCGCGGACAGAGGCAGTCCATCTTGTTCTGGCCCAGGCCATGGTGTCCTGGGTCCACCCGGGCTGTCCCTGCTGCTGCCCCATTACTGTGATGTCTGCCTCCGCGCCTTCCACTCCTCCAGAGGCACACTGCCTTCTATAGCTCAGTGTCCACACTCCTGGCCCGCTGGGTCACCCCACACCCCACTTCGCCTCCTGCTTCTACTGTCTAGACCTCCTTCTCAGACGGGCACGTGCACATGGAACCCCTGGAAACCTTGTTCAAACGCAGATTCTGACTCAGTGGGTCAGGGGCGGGGGCGCGGGGTGGCCCGAGATTGTGCAGCAGTCCATCTTCTCCAAACACACTCTGAGGCCAAGGTCATGTCTTACTGGCCTTTGCATCCCTCCCGTCACCCAGTTCTGGGTGTCCTGACCCAAGAGGCACAGGTCCGATGGCAGGGCGCCAAGTCAGCGGGCTGGGAGGCAGGGGGAGGACAGGCTCAGCAAACCCTTGCCTCTGCCACTGAGGGCACGACCCCTCCAGTGGGTGAGAAGCCAGTAGGGTCCTGCTCAGCCATGCATCCTGGCTTATCCAGGCCCACACTGCACGTGGCAAGAGCCAGCCCTGGGTCCACTCTAGGTGGCTGGTGAGCCTCCCTTTGGAGGCTGCTTTGTCTGAGGGCCAGGGGGCTCCAGAGGCCCCAAGTAGAAGGGCAGGCCCCCTCAGCATTCCATCCCTTGCAGCACCCACAGCCTCTGCACTTAGTCACACGTCTCCTGGGGCTTTGGGGCTTCTGTGGCCCTGGGCCGGTGGCCACCCACCGTGAGCCATCTCTTGGATAGCGGCCTCTGAGAAGGAGACATTCTCCTGGCCAGTGGGCTCTGCGGCCGGCCCTCCTCAGAACACACCCAGGCTGGTGCATAGCCAGCTCGAGGTCACTGGCCAGATTAAAGGACCTTTACAGCGGAAGGGGCATCTCTGGGAGAGGGGAGGCCTCTCTCCACCCCCAACCCCGTCTAGCAGCTCTGTCCCTGGGCATGGCTTGGCTGTCCCTACTTCTCCCCTACACAGGACCCAGAGCCTTCTGTTCTCCCAGCCACACTCCCTTCCCCAACTTGTTCATTCATTCTCCATACACCCATTAAGCACCTACTGTGTGCCAGAGTAAGGTCTCTGATCTCTGCCATCACCACAGCTGTCCTTCTTGAGATATCCTTCACTTGCTCACCTTTTGAGATGGTCCTGAGATGGAGCATCTCACCCTGAGCGTGACATGATCTAGCCTGGTTCTCTGGGTGGCCACCACGTAATCACAAGGTGCTTAGAAGAGGGAGGCCACAGAGTCAGACCCAGACAGAGAGAAAGAGGTTGCTGGGATGCTGGCTTTACAGACGGAGGGAGGGGTCACAAACCAAAGAAGGCAGTGGCCTCTAGAAGCTGGAAGAAGTAGGAAACCAGATTTCCCCCCGAGGCCCCAGAGGAGCCAGCTCTGCGGACAGCGTGATCTGGCCAGTGAGACCTGTGTCTGGTGCCCGACCTGTAGTACTGTAAGGGACATGATTGGTGATGTTCTCAGCCATGGCTGTGGTCATTTGTCACGGAAGCCACAGGACGCCTGTACACCGCGTGGACATGCTCTCCTATTGCTGGGGTCTGGGCCACACCTTCCTTCCCTTCCCCACCCCACCCTGCCCAGACCTGAGGCCTGAGGAGGTACAGGCCCTCACAGCCCCTGCAGGGCCTCGGCCGGCCGCCTCTGGGCTCCTGTCCTGCTCACCTTCTTCCCGTGCCTGCCATTGTTAGCCACTTATCACGTCCCTGAATCTCATCTCGCATTTAATTGGAATTTCCTTAAAGGCAGGAAGCCTGATTTAGGGCTCTCCCACAGCACCCAGGGCAGTGTGGGCTTATGGAAGCACAGGCAGCCTTCCCACCCCCTTGGCCCTCGGGGTCAGCCTGGCCTCACTTGCTGTGCTCCGGGGGGGCGGGGGGGGCAGGCCGGATCAGCCTGGATCAGCCTCCCGGCAGAGCCTTTGCCCACACAGCTCCTGCAGCGCTTGTCCCCTCCTGATGCAAAGCTCTTACTCTCAAAGCTCAACATAGCATATATGAAAATGTCACCTCTTCCGAGAGGGACTCTCTGATTGCCTATTGGAGATGCCCCACGTGGCATATTCACAACTGGAAATTATTTCATTTATGGCTTAGCTTTATTTTCTAAAATCTTCTTGAGGATAGCATTGTGCCTATGCCAGGGAGGGGGAATCCACAGACCCCTCTCAGGGCTGACCTTTGGGGGACACGGAGTTGAAAGCGGGGATCCCTCCCTGAGCCTAGGTGTTTCGTCTGTGACATTCCTGCCAGGATGGTGAGGGTCAAACAGGATGGGCGGACTGCTGGCCTGGCACAGTCCCACACAAGTGCTCAGTCAACGCCGCTCTTCTTCCACCAAGATGACTCCTGACCCACGGGCCAGGAGGTAGCTCTTTCCCCAGCCATGGAGAGTATGGCCTTCGGAGTGTCCTCTCCTCCCTCCAGCTGGGCCGTGGGAGAGGGGAGACCCATAGCGATCTGACACCACCTCTGGGGGGAGGGGTCTCTTCAGGAGAGGAGATGGAGCTCAGAGCAGGGAAGGGCCTTGTTCAAGGTCACACAGCTAGCTTTCCAACCTGCTCTGATTTCCCCTAGGGCATTTCACTGTGGGTCATGGGGGAGGCAAGCCAGACTCAGAGGCACTTTGTAGGTGGATGGAAACACCCCAGTCTGTCCTCTGCTCTGGAGGAAAGGGAATGGGATGAGCAACTCATGTCAGAAGTTCCCCGTTCCCCGGCTACCGGGGTATGCGTGGGCAGGATGGGGGACAAGACGTCCCAGGAGGCGGGAGGTTCGGGGGCTGAGAAGGTATTTCCTCCAGTCACCCTGGGGCAAAAGTCAGGCTGCCAACACCCACTTCAGCTCCTGACCTTGCCCTAACTCCTTGGTGAGCTTCTAATTGGAACAACTGGGGTCCGACCTGGGTCCAGGCCACAGGAACGCACAAACCTCAGAGGTTTGGTGACAGGAAATGTTCTGTGGCCCTGGCTGGTTTCGGGAGACTGCAGCGAGGCAGGCTGTGTCCCTGGATATCATAGCCTTGAACCCCACAGCCTGTTGGGGTGTTGGCAGGTCGTGGCCGGGGTGTGTGGAAGCCCCCTCCTCCCTGCCGTGGGAGGGTAGCACAGATGTCTTCCCGCCCCCACTGTCCTCCTGGGGTCCTCTGACACTCGTTTATCGAGCCCCTTCTGGCTGCCAGGCCCTGGGTGGACACTGTCCGTGTAAATACAATTCTGTTTTGGCCACATGTGTTCCTGCCCTCAGCCGAGAGCAGCTGGAGGCCAGGAGCGACAAGCCTCACACATTCTCAGTGCGGGGGGATCATTCCCCCAGCCTGTGTGAGGCGGGAAGGGGGCAGAGGTCCAAAGAGCCCTCTTGATGAAGAAAGGAACACATCCTAAGGTCCCTGGTGTCCCAGATGTCATTCCTGCTGGATGCGAAGAGCAGAGGAGGCAACAGCTAGCCAGGATCAGAAGACACTGGGTTGCCATGGGGTCAGAGCCAACAGCATCCACTGCAAAGGATGCTGGGAGGTGACCCACACCCAGAGCCTGGAGGCGGGAGGTCCTGGGCCCAATGAGGAGAGAGTAGCCACTTCCCGCAATGCCCCTCACCTCAAGGTCCCCTTGGCTTTGAGCAAATCCCCCTCCTGCCGCCTCCTGGGCCTGACCCTGGCCAGGCAGCACAGGGCTCTCTGGGGAGGGTGTCCACAAAGACCCGTCCGGCCCCTGGGCTGCTGCAGGAAATCCTGGAGGCCAGCATTACAATGCATTGCTTCCGGCGGCCGAGTGGTCCCCAGGCCCAGAAGTGCCAGTGGCCCTGGAGCTTTCTAAAGGGGCTAGGCCAGGTGGCCCCCAGCAATGCCATATGCCCTGAGCACAGGGATAGAGGACTGCTCTGGGGAAGGGGATGGGCAGTTGAGCCCGGGAGGGGAAGCCTTCCTAATATCCCCCTTTCTCATGCTACTCTCCTCACACGCTTTTTGTAGCTCCCCATTGCCTATGGGATCAAGTCTAGACACCAAGGCTTGGCATTCAAGGCTTTCTCAGGCCTCCCCGCAGTGGGAGTCATCTCTCCAGCCAGGCCCCTCTCTGACTTGAAATGTCCCAGGCCTGACTTAGGTCTTGTCCCCACCGTCCTGCCTACCTGGAAGGCCATGATCCCTCTGGCTATCCCAGCCCTGATGAGTGGTCCAACTCATACTAATCATGATCAATTCTGACAGCTCAAATGTTGAGTTCTTGCCCTTGCTGTTCCCACAAAGACGACATGCATGACATGGTCAAGACAGCCAGGCCTGCCGTGGTCCTGGTCCTGCCTCTGGTGTTATGACCTGGGGCCTCTGGGCCCCACTGATGAAATAGGAACTCCACCTCCCTGAGAAGGGCCTTGCAGGTTGGTACACAGAGCGCAGTGCCTGGGAGGTCAGGAAGGACCAGAAACAGTTCACCGTGATCACTGTGCTTGGCAGAATAACGGCTCCAAGATACCCTCACCCTCATCCCTGACACCTGTGAATATGGGACCTTGTGTGGCAAGGGGACTCTGCAGATGGGACCCCAGTCAGGATCTCAAGATGGAGAGGTCATCCTGGCCTGGGTTGGGGTAGGGGGCAAAGTCATCCGAAAGGTCCTTGTTAAGAGGGAGGCAGGAGAGCCCGAGTCAGCGGGGATGCATGGTGAGAGCAGAGTCAGAGAGAAAGACGGGCAGAAGCCTCGTTGCTGGCTCCGAAGAAGGGGGAAGAGGCCACGTGTCAAGGAACACAGGCAGCCGGGAGAAAGTCAGAAAGGCAGAAAAACGGTCTGCCCTAGAGCCTCCAGGAGGAACACAGTCCTGCCAACACCTCTGACATCCAGAACTGGATGCAAACCAGTCGGCGTGGTTACAGGCCACAACATTTGTGGCAATCCGTGATGGCAGCCGCACCCACACTGCTGTCCTCGCATCGCCCTCAGGGCGATCTGTGAGAGAGGTGCGGGGATGGCCACATGACACCAGCCCACCAGGCTGGACTCCAGGTCTGGGGGCCCAGCCCCCGGGCACGCACCGTGCTCCTGAACATTTCCTGATGAGACTGCATCTCCGCTCGAGTTGTCACGTTTTGTGTTGTGCCAATAACCTGCCCTTTAGGCACACCTGACTTCTTCGCTGGCCTGTCTCTTTGCCCGCCCACTGAGCTGTCAGCTCCTCGAGGTCTGGGGATGTGCCCTCTCCAGATCCATGGCCGTGGCCATGGTGTGAGTGCCCAGGTGCCTCATCATGTGGAGAATATAGTGACATCCTAAGCGTGGTTTCCTGTGAGGCCACCCAGGAGTTAAAGAACAAAACCAAGAGGCGCCTGGGGGCTCAGCGGCTGCCTTCGGCTCAGGTCACGATCCCACCATCCCGGGATTGATTCCGGCACTGGGCTCCCTACTCAGCGGGGAGTCGGCTTCTCTCTCCCTCTGTCCTTCCCCCTGCTCATGCTCTCTGTCTCCGACTCTCTCTCACAAATAAATAAATATAAATTTAAAAAAAGAACAAAATCCAAAAAACAGCACTTTTCCAAGGCTGCAGCCTGAGCCTATCAAATCAGCACTTTGGGGGACAGGCCCCTGGAGAGTGTATGTTTTAAGCTCCCGGAGGGATGTCTTGTGTCCTTACAGGAAGTTATAGGCAATGAAGTCCTGCCCCCATACCGGCTTATTTCATCTTCAGGACAACCCTGGGAAGTAGGTACACTCATTATCCACATTCCACACCTGAGATGGATGAGGCTCAGAGAGGCCCATTAACTTGCTCAAGGTCACACAGCTAGTAAGTAATCGGACCAAGGACAGCAAACTCTGGGACTTAGGGTCCTCAGTCCCACATTTTTTTTCTTCTTCTTTTTTTTTAAAGAACTTATTATTTTTATTTTTCTTTAAAGATTTTATTTATTTATTTGACAGATAGAGATCACAAGTAGGCAGAGAGGCAGGCAGAGAGAGAGAGAGTGGAGGAAGCAGGCTCCCTGCTGAGCAGAGAGCCGGAGGCGATGATGCAGGGCTCGATCCTGGGACCCTGAGATCATGACCTGAGCTGAAGGCAGAGGCTTTAACCCACTGAGCCACCCAGGCGCCCCTTTTATTTCTCTTAAAGTAGATTCCACACCCAGCATGGAGCCCGACACAGGGCTCAAACTCATGACCCTGAGACCAAGACCTGAATCAATATCAAGAGACAGATACTTAACCAAATGAACCACTCGGTTACCCCAATATTATTTAGAATAAAAAGCAGCCTGAAAAAGTTGATCCTAAAACTCATATGGACATACAAAACTCTCCATATGGAAAATTCTAAAACCATCTGAAAAAGAAGAATGAATTGAAAGAGGGACACTTTTCTGATTTCAAAACTTAGTGCACACCTATAGTCATTAAGACTGTGTGGTTCCAGGGGCGCCTGGGGGGCTCAGTGGGTTAAAGCCTCTGCCTTTGGCTCGGGTCATGATCCCAGGGTCCTGGGATCGAGCCCCGCATCGGGCTCTCTGCCCAGCAGGGAGCCTGCTTCCTCCTCTCTCTCTGCCTGCCTCTCTGCCTACTTGTGATCTTGATCTCTCTGTGTTAAATAAATAAATAAAATCTTAAAAAAAAAAAAAAAGAAAGAAAGACTGTGTGGTTCCAGCATGAAGGTAGACATGTAGATCAATGGAAGAGAACTGAGAGTCCAGAAATAAATCCTCACCTTTATAGTATGCTGATTTTAACAAGGGTTCCAGGACGATTTCGTGGAGAAAAAATAGTCTTTTCCTTTTTTTTTTCTTAAGATTTATTTATTTGAGAGAGAGAGAGAGAGAGAGGGAGAGAGAGAGAGCACAAGCAGGAGGGGCAAAGGAAGAGGGAGAGAGAATCTCAAGAAGACTCCATGCTGAGCACAGAACCTGACACAAGGCTCGATCTCACAACCCTGATCTCACAACCTCAGATCACAATCTGAGTGGAAATGAAGAGTTGGATGTTCAACTGACTGTACCACCCAGGTGCCCCATGAACAGTCTTTTCAACAAGTGGGGCTGGGACAACTAGACAGGCACAGGCAAATGAATGAAGTTGGACCCCTTCCTCACACCATATACTTAAACTTAGAAATGTACGAAAGACTTACATGCATGAGCTAAAAGGATAAAACCCTTAGAAGAAAACTTAGGGGGAATCTTCATAATCTTAGTTAGCTGATGGCTCTTAGAAATGACACCAAGGGACACTAGGTGGCTCAGTGGGTTAAAGCCTCTGCCTTCGGCTCAGGTCATGATCCCAGGGTCCTGGGATCAAGCCCCATGTCAGGCTCTCTGCTCAGCAAGGAGCTTGCTTCTCCTCTCTCTCTGCCTGCCTCTCTGCCTACTTGTGATCTCTGTCTGTCAAATAAATAAATAAAACCTTTAAGAAAAAAAAAAAGAATTCTCTTCTGTTAATACAGTTTAAAAAGAAAAACAGATAGGAACAAGGGCTGGTGAGGACGTAGGGACAGCAGAGCCCTCGCACGTGGCTGAGAAGAATGTAACATGGGGCAGCTACTCTGGAGATCAGTCAGGCAGTTCCTCAAAAGGTTAAACACAGGTACTACAGGATCCTGCCATTCTGCTTTTAGGTCTATGCCAAGAGAGCTGGGACCACGCTTCCACGGAAAGTCCTGTACACAAACGGTCCCGCGGCAGTGTCCATCACTGCCCAAAGTGGAAGCTACCCAAATGTATTGTCCAGCCCTGCAATGGAATATAATTCAGCCCCAAGAAAGGAGTGAAGCCCAACACAGTGACCCTTGTCAACAGCACACAGTGCGAGAAGATCCAGTCCCGAAAGACCACACAGGGTATGATTCTGTCCGTGTGAAGTATCTGGACTAGGCGCGTCCCTAGAGACGGAAAGCAGCCTCCTGGTGGCTTAGGGCTAGGAGCTGGGGTGAGATGGGAGAAGAGTGCAAGAACGGAATATAGAGTTTCTTTTCAGGTAGATGAAAACGTTCTGGAATCAGGTGGTGGGGAAGGTTGCCCGTTCTGTGAATATACTAGAAAACACCGAACTGTATACTTTCCAGGGATGGAGTGTGGTCCTTGAACTATCCCAGTGACACCGTTACAAAGAAAAACGCAGGCCAACTTCCAGCTGGCTCCATCATCAGGAACTTCTCGACAGCCGGTGCCCCTCGCTGCCCACCCTGTTCACACAGCCACGCTCCCAGCCCCTGGGCCACACGGCCTGCAGACACACGGAGGCCCTGTGCGAGTCTGGCCGTGGGAGGTGCTCAGAGAAAGGGACCTGGAATTCTCTCCACATGCTCCTCCTGCAGGCAGAGCTCAGGGCCCAGAGGTCTGCCCCCCTGTGCTTCAGACACCCCCATTCACACGCTCGCTCTTCCACTCTGGTGACACAGTGGGCCGCCCCAACCCCCTCGACCAGAACGTGTTGTCCCAACCACTGGCAGGGCTGTCTGTAGATGGTGCTCAGCTGTTGCCCCGAAGGTCAGCCGCACCCAAGGTCAGGCCCTTCCCACGCAGCCTGCGCTCGGTGACCCGTGGACGCTGGTGCCGAAAGGCCTGGCTGCCTCGGCTTAGCTGGGGACAACTCCGGGGGCCACCCCAACCCCACAGCTCCCAGGGGGCTGGCCAAGGCCAATCAGCAGTTCTAGGCCCCCTGCCCCACCGGTTCCCCTCCCCCCACAGTGCTGATCCCAGGGCACCCCAACAAATGGCTGCATGTCAGCTCCCTCCAGAGTCAGCTTCTGAGCGCCACGGGCATCTGGTGAGGAGGGAGGTCAGGGGTGCTGCTCGGTGTCCCACAGGGCACAGGACGGCCCCACCACGAGGGATGACGCGGTCTCCGTGTCAGCGGCCCGGAGCTTGAGAGCTGTGACACAGTGCACTGGTTTTCAAACACAAACACACACGCACACACACATCTATGAATTATTACTTAGGGACCATGTTAAAATAGATTCCCAGGACTGTGGGACTCTCTCCAAGACAAACAACCCTGTTTCATCAATAAATACATTGTAAGGACAGAGGGACAGGGGAGACAGAGACAGACGGAGAGGAAGAGGGAGATGGAGAGAGAGACAGGGACAGACTGGGAGAGGGGACCAGAGGAAGAGACAGACAGGCATGAAGGCAATGCCTACATATTAAAGGGTCTCCGTACTGAGCTCAGATATGAAATCAACCCTTCCAAGTGTGGCCCTTCGTTGGACCCCGGTTCAAACCAACCCTGGGGTCGGGACTGCAGTGGGGGGGTTGGGGTGCAGGGCTAAGAGGGAAGTAAGCGGTGTATAGTTTTTGTTGCCCAAATGGAGAGTCTTTGTAGAACCTCCGTAGATCTCGCTTTCCCCGGGCAAGGCCCACAGCAGACGACAGGCCAAGGCTGAGTTAAATGGGCTCATTAATGCTTAAGTTATAGTTATGTGGTGTCAGCGACGAGCCCATAAATATCTGCGGGCTTCATTCCCGTATTCTGTGTTTCTCCCTCCGTTTGGTCCACTTCTCCAAATACCCCTTCTTGTGGCTGAGTGGCCACGTCACCACCAGCCTCTGCAGCCGCACAAGAGCACCTCGAAGGGAGGTTCTGGATTGTTGAAGATATTCTGAAGTTATTTTAAAGCTAGGCTATTCATGCCATAGCTTCATTTATTTATTTCTAATTTTTTTTTAAATTTTAAAGCTCTTGTTTATTTATTAAAGAGAAAGCGTGTGCACGAGTCGGGGTGGGGGGCAGAAGCAGGCTCCCTGCTGAGCAGAGAGCCAGAGGTGGGGCTCCATCCCAGGACCCCAAGATCATGACCTGAGCCAAAGGCAGTTGCTTTGCTGACGGAGCCCCCCAGGCATCCCCGTGCAATAGCTTTCATAGTCAAATACATCACACATTTTCTTCTTTTAATTCACCAAAATCCTATACAGCCAAAACAGAAAAAGGTGCCGGCACCTGAGCTCAGGGACCCTCCCTCCCGAGGTCTGAGCACGGTCTGCCAGTTAGATGCAGGGAGACTGGCGCAGGTCAGCAGGATCCAGTGCAGGCCAGATCCAGGAGGAGACAGTGAGGCCTAGGGCTCCAGGCCCCACAAGATGGAAACACCTGGCCTGAAGCCTCGCCTCTCTTTCCCTGCCTGTGTGTCTCAGAGCCAGACGGGAGCAGAGCTGGCACAGGAACGCCTGGCTTCCTAACCCAGGAGCCCACTGACCCACATCACCTGCTACCCCTCAGGCGAGGCCCCGCTGCTGGGTGGCTGATGACCCATGGATCAGCAAGAAGCTGCCGAGTCAAAACCCGACTAGACTCAGGGCCCTGGCCTCACTTCCTCACCTAGGTCCTGGGTATGCTGACCTTCTGTAGCCCTCAGGCACGTATGCTGCTTCTCGTTTCTCGTCTCTAGCCCAGCGTAGGTTGTTCCTGCCTGGAAACCCATTCTCCTCCTGCACAAATCCCCTTTCTCCTGGCTCTTCTGTATCTTCCCATTTTCAGCTTTGATGTCTCCTCTTCCAGGAAGTCCTCTTGATCATTCCAAGAGTGGGTTAGTTTCCCCTCATTAAGGACTCCAGCAGCCCCCAGAGTTGCCCCTGTCTTTGGTATTTAAATACTTCTTTCATTGTTCCCTTGCTAACTAGGCCCCAGTGAGGGAGGAGACTCTGATTCTGATTTAACCTGTTGTCCTACTTCCAGGGCCCTACCTGACCAGGCCACCATCACTTCTGCTTAAATGATTATAATTGACTCCTCCCCACCTCTCTGATCTGTTTCCCCTTATGTTCTCCTGCCATCTGGTGAGTAGTCTTCCTAAAATGTAAGCTGTGTCATGATGCCCTCTTGCTTAAGCTCATGGAGTGATTTCCCCATTGTTCTTAGAACAAAGTTCAAAGTCTTGGCCAAGGCCCCTGGGACCCCCGTAATCAGGCCCTGTCCTGCCCCCAACCACCTCTCCTTCCTCTTTCCTTGCTCCGTCCATAAAAGCCCCTGGCTTCTGTTCAGATCCTAGAACCCACCAAGCTCTTCCTACCTCAGGGCCTTTGCACCTTGTCTTCTCACTGCCTGGGGGATCCTTTCCACGCCTCACCAGACTGGACCTCTCTCCCTGCCCCGCCCAGGTTGAAGAAGCCTCACCCTTCTGAAACAAGATGACCTTGGCCTCATGGGTTTACTCTACTTACAGACCCACTCTAATTTTAAGCACTTGCATTTACTTACTGGATTTGTTTTATTCCTAACATTCTGTCTTGCACACTGTTACCACCCAGATCACCAGCATGTGCCTTAAGCCGAGACCGTTGGGTCACTCTCTGAAGAGGGGAGGTTTCTGGCTGTGGCAGGAGATGCAGAGAGCCTCAGCAGCACCTGAGGACTTCCCTGCTGTTCTGCCTTTGAGGAGACCAGGGATTAGCACCCCCTGCCTCCCTGGGGGCCCACCCAGCTTCCCTGGTGCGGTTCTTCATTTGCAGAAGAGATGACCACCCAGTCATCTTTAGAAGCAGAAAGACTAGGTTTGTCTAAAATAACATTTGTTCAGGGGCTCCTGGGTGGCCCAGTCAGTTAGGCATCCCACCCTTGATTGCAGCTCAGGTCTTGATCTCAGGGTGGTGGGTTCGAGCCCCACACTGGGCTCTGCGCTGGTGTGGGGCCTACTTTAAAAAATATATAAATAAAATAAAAATTAAAACAAAAAATGTTTGTTCAGGATCTTGCCTCCTATTCAGTTTCAAAGGTGAATCTTTAAGGATGTGTTCTTCAAATGAGAAAACGCAAAGTTTTCAGGGGGAGAGGAGAGAAAAGGAGAGAGGGAGAGAAGGAAGATCAGAAAGAAGGAAGGAAGGAAATGAGGCGGGGGAGTAACCACTCCTGAACCCTAATGAGAGAAGCCCCAGCACCAGCCCCCATCACATCCCCACTCTGAAACCACCCCTAAAGGCCCCTCTCTAGACTTGGCAGGCCAGGCTGGCTGGTGGGACCCCACCCTGGGCCCAGGGCATCCCCTCCCTCCTGGACAAGGCTGGTTACACAACCGCCCCTGTGGCAGCCGGCCAGCAGCGGTCACACAGGGCAGCTTTGCGGGAGGGGTTGGGGGGGTGGCGCTTCCCAGACCCAGGCTGTCGCCACTGCCGCCCCACCCCCCCTCCCCGCCCCGTTAGCTTGGCCGGGAGTCAACTCTTCAGCCCACTGGCTCGACCAGACTGATCCAGAGTGTTCCCAGATGTGCGCTGCGGGTAATAAAAAGGCGAGCTGGTTCCTGTCAGCAGCGGGGAACTCCAGGAGGCGACCCCCAGCAGCCGCCCTGCCAGGCAGATGTTTGCAACATGTGCTCTAGCGGCAGGGAGGGGAGGCCCGGGGCACCAGGACAGCCTGGCCACCGCTTGGGGACCGCACAAGAGGTGTCGCCATGCCCCTTCCCTTTGGACACACGGCAGAAGGGCTGGGGGTCCCACTGCCTGAACCCACACAGCCCCCTCAAGTCACCCCACTGTGAACTTAGCCTGAGTGTGGACATCTGGTTGGGTCTGCCCTGAACCCCTACTCCTTGCCCATGGCACGGTGCCCTGACCTTGGGGAATGGGGCTCTCCTGGCTCGACCCTGAGGTTCTGGGGGCAGGAGCCAATCATAGTGGTTTGCCCTTGCCCCTAGACAACAGGGAAGATCATGTGACCCAGTCCTGGCCAGTCACAATTTGCCATTCTTCTAGCCACTGCGATTGGTGCACGGATGGGCATGTGACTTAAACAGAGCCAATCAAAAGTTCTTCCCTGAGATTTTTCTAGGCAGCGGGAGGTGAAGGAAAGTCCGGTGGAGAACTCACACCTTGTGGATCGCATAGCTGGCAGAATGTTCCCGATCCCCTAAGTTGCCCCGAGCGCCAGGAGACTGGGGTCCAGAGTGTGCTGGCCAGCCAGGCCGAGCCCCGATGGGCCTGGCCACGGTTGCTTGTGGCCCTGGTGCTGGCGGCCACCGTGCTGGTTCCTTAGCCGGGCTCATGGGCACAGGAACCACACTGAGTGACCCACTGACCCTGAGCGTCAGAGCAACCAGCAGGGGGTGCACAGGTGGCTGTAGCCCGTGCTGGGGTCAGGAGGGGGACCGCTTCTGCAAGGTCTTACAAGGAGTAGCCTCTTTTTGCCTTAAGACTCAGGCTGAGGACAGTTAAACCACCCTGGCCAGGCCGGGCCCTGGTGAAACGGTGGAACAACGGAGGAGTTAAATGAGCGGCATTTCGGAGCAGGAAGTGGGCCAAACTAAGGCCAAGCCCCGGAGGAAATGGAGGATTCTTTCCCTCAACCCTCAAACTGACCTCCTGGGATGGCCTAAACCTTCTTCCTCTTTCCAGCTTGTGGGAAGACCAAGAAGCACTTGGCTTTCATCATGATGGCTTGTCTGCTCCTCACAACCACCAGCCCTCCCCACCAGTGAGGCAGGCACTCTGTTTTGCTCACTTTCCAGATGAAGATACTGAGGGTCAGAGTGGTGATGTAGCTGCCCCGGAAAACAGCTCCTAAGAAGTGACGGGACTGAGTCAGGACACAGCTCTCCTGACCCCCAGACCAGGCTCTTTCCCTTGCAGCACAATGGTTCCTACTGATAAGGCTTTGCTGGGGGTTGAAGGGAAGACACACCTCCAGGCCCTGGGGTCCACTCCCCCAGGAGCTGCCCGTTCTCCTTGTTGCCCTTCACTCGGGGAACATTCACAGCTGCCTAGTCCTGTGGCTTGACTTTGGTCCTTGCCTCCCTTCCTTTTGCTTCTTTTGACTGCCGTGCCCTCTCCTTCCCTCTTCTCCCTGACAGCCCGGCTCCTGGGAGACATCTGCCCACCAGGTGTATGTGGTAACACACCCACACCCCAGGGCCTGTCTTCCAGAATATTCCATCGCTCTGGCCTCCCCCTAAGAACTGCTCTTTGGGCAAAGGCCACTTGACTTTCTGGCCCATTCAGGGTTTTGTTGGATGTTACCAGAGCCAGAAGTTGGTGGCAGGGGGGGTGTCTGGGGGTTTCTCTCTGACTCTAACATGGCCCCGGCATCTCTACCAGGCATGAGAAGCACAGATACAGCCTGAGTATTCGGCTGAGTCCTGGGTTCACCTCTGGAAGGCAGGACAGTGCAGTGGTCATTTGCTCCCAGTTTGGAGGTAGATGGGCCTGAGCTTAAGGCTCGCCCACTGCTGGCAGCCTCAGCTAATGTTGCCTCATGAAGTCACTCATGCCCTGAAGCCTCAGTTTCCCCATCTGTCAAGGGAGGGTGACACCTGCCTATGGACCACTGAGCAAAGCCCCGGGGAGTCTGTGTGGAGGGTGCCCATGTGCTGGCTATCACATAGACAGGTGCCCCAACTCAGAAACACCCCTGCGGCCCCCCCCAGAGCGTGACAAGCCAGGTAGGCACACAGGTCCCAGCCAGCATGACCCCTGTTCTCACCTCCTTTCAGGGGAGCAGCCCCAAAGGGCTGGGGGTGGTGGCAGGCAGAAAATGGAGCCGCCTGGCCAGCAGGGTGGGGGCCGGGAAGAGAAGGGGCGGCCACAGGAAAGGTGTGGCCGGAACCCCCGGAGCCAGCAGCTGGAAGGAAGGAGTCGCCAGGTGGGTCCCACCCTCGGAAAGCAGTGCCGGGCGGGCAGAAGGCCAGGGCACTTGGCAGGACGGCTCTCGTCTCCGGAGACCCCGGGATGTCCTTCGGGACTGAGGGCCAAGCATTGTCCCTGATTACAAGAGGTTCTGGCTGGTGGCTTTCACACGGTTCACTGTGTCCCGGGGCCTGTGGGAACTGGCTCCCATTCCCCCAACTCAGTGGAGTCTCAGACTGCAGCCCCTCCATCTGCCACCATGCCCAGGCTCAGTGCTTCACGGGCTGCAGATGAGGAGGGAGGGGAGGGGACGTGGGCTTAGTTTCCCTTCATATGTACAGTTGTTCATTCCGACCGCACTCATGAGTACCCACTGTGTGACAAGCCCTGTATTAGCCCTGGAGAGAGTGATACCACCTGTATACAGTGGGGGAGGGGGGGTCAGGGGTGCCAACTACTCCCCCCAGAGTAGAAAATCCATGTATAACTTTTGATCCCCCAAAACTTAACCCCTAATAGCCTGTTGTTGACCAAAAGCCTCACTGATTTCAGGAACAGTCAATTAACACGTATTTTGGATATTATATGCTCATGCAATGTTTTCTTACAATAAAGTAAGCTAGAGAGAAGAAAATCGTAAGGAGAAGATGCTTATGGTGCCATACTATACTTGTCGAAAAAAATCCACAAGTAAGTGGACCCATGTGTTCTTCAATGACCAGCTGTATAATCCCTGCACCCTCTGTTCCTTCTGTTCATTTCTGACCCGTCAGTGCTTTTTGTCTTCGTGGTTAGGAGCTGGGGTGCGATCACATCCCAACCCAGTTAAATCATGGAATGAGCCTGGGTGGTACTGAGGCTCTGGAAGGCCGCCCCAAGTTCAAATCTGCTTATACATCAGGGGTGCTGTGGACAGTTGTTTAGGTTGTTCACTGCACAAGGTACTACATCTAAGGGGATGCTGTTGGCATTGTTGACATCTTTATTCATTAAAAAAAATCTTTTTGTGTTTTTATTATAGCTTGATTGATGTGACATTTGGGCTGACACATATCAAGCATGTCAGTTTTCTGTCATATGGCAACAGAGGGACATGACCTAACAAAATCCAAGTAATGCAATTGTCTTAATTATTCCTAATGGTTGTTATGGAAATTTTGAATGCCCCATTATTTTATGTTCAACAGTTTATACTGCATGCCTTTATGTTTGGTATACTGTTGTTGTTGAGACTATAATAGTACACTTTAAACTCTTTCTAAGGAGTCTGGGCCACACTGTTCACCTCTCTGAGCCTCAGTTTCCCTGCCTGTCTTATGGGCCTCAGGGCCTGTCCCTTGCAGGGCCTGCTGAAGATTCAGGGAATGTACTGGAAGTCTATGGTGCAGAGTTGGTGCTCAGCAAGTGGTACCGGTGGACACACATACATCTCTGCTGGAAATGTACTCTGCAACATGGAGCCTCTTTGTACCTCAGTTTACCCTCCCAAGAGGCAGACGCAGCTCTCCCCAGGATCACGGTTGCTGGAGGATGGCCTGCTCCTACACAGTCCTGTTCTGCCTGGGCTGAAATTCTTGCCCCTGAGTATCTCCAAATTTGGTCCTGCCCAGACTCTTGACCCTGTTTCCTGTCCCCCGCCCCCACCCCCGCCCCTCTTGTGCTGGACGCCAGAGGGGCTGCCATTGATGGGGGCCCTCCCCTGGAGCCCCCAGAAACTGCCCAAAGAGGAAATCCTCTTCCTCCTCTTACAGGCTGGAAGCTACAGAATGTTTCTTTCGGAATTTTTTTGGCTTCCACGTTGCAGAATGTTCTAGCCTTGTCAGCCACAGGTCAGCCACAGGCACCCCCTGCCCCCCACCTCTTCCCTCTGGGCTGGCAATTCTTTGGCCAAAGACGTGATTGGCTCTTACCTCCCCCTTCCACCCCCCACCCGCCTCCGCCACCCCTTCTCCTATGTTTGTTGCAACCAAAACAAAATATGCCAAGGAGCCCAGAAGAACTGACCGGAAATTACCCAAACTCGCCCACAGCTGGTCCTTTCCAAAACTAGAGACGCCGGAGTAGCAGAAACATGACAGCTTGTGGCCCCCAACATGACGAAGCGGGGGGAGGACGAGGGAAAATCCAAAGAGCTAGATCGGATCCTGCCTTGGCCTTTGAAATGAAAAATCCAGTTCTTTATTCATTTAGCTTCTAACCCTCCCCTCTTGGCACCAGAATAATTAAATATTCATGCATTTTCTCCTTCCCCTAAGAAAGTGATAAGTCAGATTTCTGCACACACAGAAAAAGTGCCCCAAGGCGAGGGCTGGAGCCAAATTTCAGTTGAAGACAAAGCCTCCACTTCAGTTTACGAATGAAAACACCCTTCACCTTTACTGCTGTGAATTTCCCAGATACACACGGTCAAGACAATCGGAGAATTATGAGGCTCCAGGACCAATTACGGCTGTTTGTGTTGACGTAAAGTCTGGGGGAATTTTTTTCTTCCCCTTGCAAGTATTTATGATACTGACAGATGCAACAGGGGAGAAAAAAAGATCCCAGAGCAGGAATGAGCCTGCTGGGCCACGTGGATACGGATTCAATGTGAAAAGCAGTCTCCGGTTCTGTGCAAGCTGCTGGATCTGTCTGCACCCCGGTCCTGCCTCTGCTGGGGTCTCCAGCCCAGGAAAGAAAAAGCAATGACTGCATGCCTACTGTGCACTGGCCCATTCCCAGGCTCAGGACGGGGCGGGCGTAGGCCGTGGAAGTCACACAACAGATTGGAGGGCAAACTGTTCACCCCATCTTGCAGGTGAAGGGACCAAGATCTCAGGCAGAGAAGTACCCTCCCCAAGGTGGCATGACCGGGCAGTGGGAACGGGAACACTGGCTCTTGCAGCTGTCTGGGATTCCACTCCATTTAGGCCCTACTGTGTGCATCTAGGTCCTACTATGTGCAGGGCTCAGCGGGGGAAAGGGACTAGAAGGCAAAGTCCCCACTCCTACGCATGACCACCCAGGGGGACTCTGCCCTGAAACAAGCCTCCCCTGGGCACAAGGAGCACCGGGAGGAGCCGAGAGGAGAAGAAGGGCCCCCAGCAGGCTCAGAGCTGTTTGGAGAGGTGCCTGACTGCTGGTGTGCTTTCCTGCACCCACCACCCTCAAGCAGACATTTACTCAGCACCTACTGCATGCATGGGGACAGTGCAACGGCATAAATATGGCCTTCTCCACACTGGGCCTGGACAAACGCTTGATGCCTCTGACCTCAGGGTCCCATCTGGAAAATGAGCACGAAGGGAAAAGTCCCTGGTGGGTTGTTGTGAGGCCTCCCTGAGATAAAGCAGCACGAGATTCCTATAGCATTATATAGCCAGATGGGTTCTAATCCTGTCCCTACCACTGACTGGACGATCTCGGGCCTGCAATTTACCCTCTCTAGGTCTCAGTCTCCACATCTGGAAAATGGGATGGTAACAGTGATGACATCACAGGGCTGTTGTGAGGTTTTAAAGTGTTTATAGTTTGTTAAATAGGATGTACACATTTTATTTTGTTTTCTGTATATGTGTTATGCTTTGTAATATGAAGACTGTGTGTGATGGTAAGGAAGGAATACTGCATGCAAACTCCCTTAGCACAGTCTGGCACATAGTGAGTGGTCAGGAAATGTGTTATTACCATCCTGTAGGTCAGTGAGAGCCATGGGGAGTATTAGAGTGAAGAGGTCACCCTTAGTCAAGTTCTGTTTTAGACATATTAGAAGGAAAGAGACAGGAGCCAGGATCACTAGTCCATGCAGTACCTTTGTATGGGGGGAAAGATGCTCCAGCTTGGTAACAGAGCCCCATGCCAGGGCACATGGCTTGTTGGAGGGAGCCAGGTACTTTCACAGAGTGAACAACCTGTTCAACTGTACTTGGCAACCCTAGCCAAGAAGAAAGGACAGAGTGATGGTTGATTAGGGGCTCCACCTCTGAATTTCTTGGCCTCCCTGGCTCAGCCCCCACAACCCCCTCCATACAACGGGCAGCTCGGAGACTAGAAGCCCACGCAGCAGATGGAAAGACTCCCCAGCTGGCATGTGTGTGTGGGTGGATGGAAGGGGGGAGGGCGTAGCGATTTCCTGTGCCCCAATCCCAGCTTGCTCGCTCTCTGACCACATTTTTCCACCTCACTTTTTTCCCCCATAATGTGCTCACCCGTTTTAAGATCGAGATTGTTTTTTGTGAATGGAATGTAATTTGAGAGCCGGAGAGGCACGTCCCACAGAGGTGGTACAGATGGAGAAGGTGCCCCTTCCATGTGAAAGGCAAGCCGGGCGGCCCCGCGGAGTCCCTGGTGGCCAGGGCAGCCAGTGAGACAGACAGGGCCAGGTGGGGAAGGTCATGGCGCTGGCAAGGCCGGAACGGGAGAGGCCAGGGCTCCCCCTCCAGCTCCCCCACTGCGCGGCGGCCCCTCCAGCCACATTCTCTACGCTTTGTGCTGATCAAACTCCAGGGCAGGACCACCCACGGAGAGCCCGACCTCTGCCCAGGCAGGGGCATCTGGGGGCTGTGGCCTCTTCAACCAGGGTCTGGTGACTTCCAGAGGCCCATCCTGCAGTCTTGGCCCTGATCCTGCACTAAGGAGAACTCACTCATTCATTTGTTCAAACACTATTAATTCCAGGCTTCCCATGTGCCGGGAACCGCACAGGACACTGGGTTTCCCTATGAACGGGACAGCTGAGCCCCCTGCCTTCAGGGACTGATGGGAAAAAGCAGCCAACACACGACTCTGAACATTACCATGGACTGGAGTTTCTCTGCCTGTGTTAAATTGTTCAATCCTTACACCAGCTCTAGAAAGATATTATCACTGCCCACCATACAGATGAGGAAATCAAGGCCCAGAGAGATTAAAGAGCTTCCGTAAGAACAGAGCCAGCAAGGTTGGACCAAGTCCTGTTGATGCCTGGCCTGCATGCTTCACCACTGCCTTTTCCAGCTACAGGCAGGCCATAGGCTCCCTGGGTGACCTAGGGGGTCAGGCAGGACCTGTTCTGCGGGAAGGTCAGGCTCCTGCCAGAGTTGCATCCCTCCCAAAGCCACTGTGAGAGGAGGAGGAATCTGGGGACTCATAAAACTTCCCAAGGTTCCTGTCTTCATAAACTGAGGATAACTCTCACTGAAGGGTGAATGGGAGGATTAAGCAAAGTTCATCATAGGTAAAGTGCTCGGTACAGTTTCTCATATATACCAACGTTCAATAAATGTTGCACAGTAGACAACCTGCCCAACAGTACCTGGCAGTAGTCTCTCTATTCTTTTTCATGAAAAGGCTACACATTTAAACTGAGAGGAGCCAGCAAGGGCTGGCTTTGAAGGGCAAAAGGCTTTGGCTGGCGTTCAGACCTCCAGAGAGAAACAAAGAGGTGGCCATCTCAGATTTCCCTGCTGTTCCTCACATGCTTGTCTTTGTGGGCCACTTAACTGTGCTCAAAATGTACCGGCCCCTTCTCTGGAGAGTCCAGGCCATAGAAATAACCTCCAGCAAAAAGACCTTGAAGAAGACGTTGGAGTCATTGGCTTTGAAGGCCTGGGAAGTTTCAAAGGCACGAATACTGTGTGTACTTTCCAGGACTCATGAGCCGAGAAAGCCGTGAGAGACTGAAAGCCCCCATTTCCCAGCTGTTTCCTCTGCCTTGTTTTTCGTATTAAGGTATCATTCACATATGAGAAAATTCTCCATTTTAAAGGGTACCATTCAGCAGTTTTTAAAAAAAATTTTGTTTGCTAGAGAGTGTGTGCACATGTGGGGTAGGGAGGGGCGAGGGGGGAGAGAGACTCTCTCAAGTGGGCTCCACACTGAGCGCCTGGCCTGACTCTGAGATCATAACCTGAGCTAAAATCAAGAGTCAGACCCCTGACCCACTGAGCCCCCCCAGCAGTTTGTAATGTATTCACAGGGGTGTGCACCCATCACCATGTGTGGCCGAGAGCATTTTCTTCACCCTCCTAAAGAAACCCCGTGTCCTTCAGGGTCACCCCACTCTTCCTCCCCCAGCCCTGGCAAGCATTAATTTACTCTGTCTGATGTCCTTATTCTTGACATTTCACATAAATGGAATCACACCATACGTAGGTCTTTTAAAACTGGCTTCTTTCACTTAGTTGGGTGTTTTAGGGCCCATCCGTGTCAGAGCTCCGTTCCTTGCGAGAGCCGGACAACATCCCACGGCGAGGTCGGGCCGCACTCGCTTATCCCTTCACCCGCTGGTGGACGTGGGCTGTTGGCACTTTCTGGCTATTGTGGACAGTGCTGCTATGAATGTTCACAAATGCATTTCTGTGGCCATTTTCATCTGTCTTGGACAGATAGCTGGGAGGGTCAGGCGGTTAGTGTGTGTTTAACCCCTGGAGGAAGGGCCAGGGCAGCTGCCCCCGTTTCCACGTCTGCAGGCAGTGCACTTAGGTTCTGGTCTCTCTGCAAACCCACCCCCCAGGTTGTTGTCTGTCCATCTGATTCCAACCACGGCAGTGGGGGTGACTCCTCTTGGCTCTGAACTCCCTCCCTGCTCTTACGAATGTAGAATGTAGTCCTCACTCTCCCGGAACTAACTGTGGTGCTCCAGCTAGGGGGGCTCCTGCTAGCCTGAGATTCCAGGAAGTCGGGGAGCGCACCTGTCCTGTCCCCCGCGGTCCCTGGGGCCCAGCCCAGAGCAGCTGCTCCTGACTAAAATAGTGTCGAATGAATCCTGACTGCATGCTGCTTTGATCTAAAGATTTTTTTTTTTTTTTTTTTTTTATCAGTGAGATGTCCGAAAGCCACAGCGACGTTGGCATCATGTGGAAATTTCCAAGTCCTTGGCGAGCTCTGCTCTGACAACTTGCTGCAGCTTCAGCCCGGCCCAGGCAGACCCCATCCTCACAGTGACTGCCCAGGGAGGGCCCTGGTTTCGGGGCAGGGGTGATGGCCAGGCCCCAGGGCTGCAGTTTTGCTCCTGGATGGTGCCCTGGCCTGGCTGGGGCCCAGCCCCCGCGACTTGGCCTCAGAGGCAGTCATCTCAGCCAAATGTGGTGGGACATCAATTCATCGGGGCGGATGTGCTGAGGCCGCCCTGTGAGAGAGGAAACGCAAGCGCTCAGCACTTACTGTTTCAAGAAAGAAGTTCTGTCCAGCGACGCTGAGTTGTCCCCATGGGATCGGGTAGCCAGCAGGGAGGTCACTCTCGTTCCCTCTGACAGAGGCGGCTTGGACGGTGGCTGCGGGCTTCAGTGGAACCTGAAGTCAGTAGAGTTTTTCTTGGGTGCCTTCCCACTTTACTGGCTCACATCCCCTGCGCTCCCAGATCCACCAAGAAGCTTCTACCCAAGGCCTGGCTCATCCCCCTGCTCCGGGACACTTAGGAGCCCTTAATCTGCACCAGACGCTGTCAGAGTGCGGTGGTGGTGCTGACCCTCCCACAAGGAAGGCGGTTGTCTTCCTATTCTCATTCTTCAGGTGAGGACACTGAGGCCTGGAGCAGGTCAGAACTGATCCATAGTCGCACAACTGGGAGGCAGAAGAGCTAGGATTCGAACCAAGCACTTTGGCTGTGGCAGTCCCCAAAAGGTAGGCTGGGGGTCTGTGAGGAACAGGATGAAGTTACCAGGAGCTCAAAACAGAGGCACGAAGTAAGGACCCCACGTGCTTAGAACACATCAGCGGGAGGGGACAGCTGTCTTTTGAGCTCATAGCTGTGTGTGTGTGTGTTACAGAATCCTTATTTGAATAAAATGCTATGATAGGAAGACCTCCATTTGGGGAACTTTAAAAAAAAAAAAAATCCTGACTTGGCCAAAGAGTAAGCTGTCAAATCTGCACGGGTTTTCCCCCGGCTATTATTTTGTATTTTCCTGACTGGTGGGATCACCACACAGTGGGGAGGGGAGGCTCAGGCTTTGGTGCTGGCTCTGGTCTTCTCTGGCACAGAACAGACCATTCCCGACTCAGTTTCCTCATTTGGAGAACAGGCATCAGTGTGCCACATCGTCGTCCCACACAGCCAGATCCCTGGCAGCACCGGGTGGGGTTTCCCCCTCCCCCTCACAGACCTCCGAGGCTGACCTGTGTCCCAGGTGGTCCTGCCCCCCCACCTCCTGAAAGCCCTGAGCTGGTAGGCCCTGGGACAGGCCAGGCAGTAAGCGAGAGACCAACGAGATACACCGGATGGCAGTCCCTAGTATGGCTTTAAATGCTGTACGTTAGTGACTCGTTCTTTCCTTCAGTTTTAGGGACCAACATAGGGTTGCCAACTTTGTGTTTTGCCAAATGAGGACGTTTTTCAAAATACCACTTTCAGCCACTGCCACTTTGCACCGAAGAGGAGACACGTGACCCCCGCCAAAGCAAAGGAGATCAACAATTCGGGAATTTTTTTTTTTTTAAACTGGATCAGCCCCACTTGGTGAGTACATTGTTGCATTTTCCATGATCTTCCCCATTTGTTTGCTTTGGACTATGGAAATGTCAACCAGGTCCACTTCGGCATGTGGCCAGCCCTGGGGGCCACGGGTGCCCCCCCATCTGTGGTGGTGTCCTACCAGCAGCTGTCGTGGAGATGTGCCTGGAGAAAACTTGGGAGCGCTCAGCACTGGATTCTCACTGGTGGGGGGCAGGGGGACACCCTGGCGATTCCCTCCCACTGAGGGAAAGGGTCCCGAACTCTTGGGACACAGGCTCCTGGAGGCCATCCCCCACCCTAGAGGGGCCCAGAGTGCCCAGCAAGGCTGTTGGGCTGGCTTTTGCACTGTTAGAAACCTGGCCTCTCCCAAACCTCGATGGTGGGTCGACAGACTGCGGCATCCTGTTTCCCATTGATCTATATACTCGAAATCTTTCTTAATAAAAAGGTGGAAAATAACAAAAATCACACCAATGCAGAGTTTGTGTGGAACCTGGAAATGCCTATGATATGCAGAGAGTAGGAGACTGTATTCACTGAAGAGATCGTAAAGAAATGTTTCCACACGTTACTGATGGATACCTCTGCTGGGGGAGTATGGATTGTTCTCTCTCCACCTATGTTTCTGGATCTTCTATAATTAGGGGAAATGCTTTGTAAAAAACTGTGTCTTGGGGTTTCCTGCTCTGCATCACCCTTCCCTGTCTCTCTTCCCTGGCAGGGAGCTAACTGCTCCTACATGCTCCCTTTGCCTAGGAGGGATAAGGCTGTTCTGTTCTACAGAAATGTCTGTCCATCCAGAAGTCCAGCAGAAGGAAGGAAGGAGAGGAAATGGAGCCCAGCTCTCAGGCACCAAGCATTCCAGGATGGTGCTGAGCTAGGAGATGAGGGCTTTCTGCCCATTGGCAAGCTGTTTGGGGGTCAGAGTATGGGGGGCTGTGGGATGTGGGACAGATCTCCAGGATGGTAAAGATGGGAGGACACGTGGTCCCACCTTCATACAGATCAGAACATGAGATTCAGAGAGGGAAAGTGACCTGCCCCAGGTCACACGGCATGGTCTCCCCAGGGCAAGTTGACTACTCCTGAGCCCTCCCCTCGGGGGCCCTTCCCCCACAGCATTCCGGACTTTTCTATCTGGTGGACCCAGATAGCAACTCCAACCCCTTCCCGACTTGAGCATCATCAGGTTTTGAAATCATCCCCAGGTTTTCCAAGGGAAACATATTTTGGGTTTTCTTTCTTTTCTTCTGCTCATTTGAAGAAATCTGAGTCCTTTCTAATTGTTTGGTCAAGACTGCAGACAGGCAGTGAGGCATGCCACAAATATGATCTTGAGCCCAGGGAACCCACTGGCCTGGAGAAAGACAGGACATTAGGCCTGTCACTCGTGCTTGGTCAGCACATGAGCTCTGAGTTCTAGCGAGTACAGGGTGTCTGCCAACTTCCCCAGATCCCTGACTTTGAGTTCCCATCCAGAAAAACCTTCAAGCTTCATCAAGCTTCCTGAGGCTGGGGCTTTTGTGGATGTGCATGCCAACGGAATCCATGGGGAGTTGGTAGATGTGGGCCCTGCCGAAGGTGCGGACCTACAGCCTAGACTATATTCCCTAGCCTACTTTGCAGCTAGGTGTGGTTGTGACTTGGTTCTGGCCAATGGGATAGGAGCACAAAGTGATATGTACTACTTAAGTAAAGAAAGTGGCATGGTCTTCTTTGACCTTCTCTTCTTTCTTACTAGATAGATGGTGGATGTGATGGCTGGAGTTCCAGCAGCCATGAGGCAACTCTAGGAATAGAAGCCAACAGAAGAATAAGATAGGAGAAATCTAGATTCTGACATCCTGACATCATACAAGTGAGAAATAAATGTCCACGTTCCTAAAGCTATGACTATTTGGGGTTTCCTTTTACTTGTGGCAATACTATTTCTAAATGATATACCATTTTTTGGTTGGGGGGTGGAATTGCAGTCAAGTGCACAGGGGCTGGAGGGGACCTACTATGTGTGAGAGGCTGGGGCACACTCTGAGATGAGACTGATCATTAATATGCATAATAGTAATTGTGACATGTATCAGTGTACAAATTTAAATTATTTAGCTTAGTGTCTGGCCCAGGGTAAAAGCCCCCCAAATTTTAGCAACTGTATTGTCGTCATAGGTGACTAAATCGTGTATCCTGGTACATGGGATCCAAAGGGCTGTCTACAGTCAGAGGGAAGAGCCCAGGAGCAGGAGGCATTTGAACATGGCCTTAAAGATGGAATAGGAAGAGTAAGTGACATAATCAGGCATGGTGACAAAGAGCTTCATGGATATTATTTCACATGATGCCCTGGGAACCCAGTAGAAGAGATGCATCCCATCCTTATTATACTGGGGAGGGAACTGAGGCTCAGAGTGAGTGAGTACCTCCCCACAGCACTCAGCAGGGCTGGATTTGGACTTGGACACTCTGGCTCCACAGTCCTCCTCCCTGCAGCTCTGAGGGCTGAGGGAGGATCAGGGCTCAGGCAAAGGGAAGAACAGGAGCAAAGTGCCAGGGGTCTGGTCTGGAGCTTAGGGCCCACGTCCAGGAGTGGGGAGCTTGTTAAAGCCCATGAGGGCAGGGGCACCTGGGTGGCTCAGTGGGTTAAAGCCTCTGCCTTCGGCTTAGGTCATGATCCCAGGGTCCTGGGATCGAGCCCCGAGTCGGGCTCTCTGCTCAGCGGGGAGCCTGTTTCCTCCTCTCTCTCTGCCTGTCTCTCTGCCTGCTTGTGATCTCTGTCTGTCAAATAAATAAATAAAATCTTTAAAAAATAATAATAATAATAAAGCCCATGAGGGCAGTGGGGGCTCCACAATCAGCACCTCCTGGATAGGTGCTCCCACCAGTTCTCTGGCCCTTCAGGGTTTCTCTGTGTTCTCTGTGGCCAGATCCAGAGAAGGGATAGATGGCCAGGCTTGGAATTTAGAGGGAGTTTCCTGTGGCTGTGGTAGCAAATGACCACAAACTTGGGGCTTAATACAACACATATTTATTTTCTCATGTCCTGGAGGTCAGGAGTCAGAGCAGGAGGCGGAGTCTGGGAGTGAAGGGTAGACAGGATGAGAGCCCCACCCCCACCCCTTCCAGAGACTGCCCAGCACATGGAACTGAGACACTCTGCTCCATTCCTTATTGCTCTTTGCCAATTCAAGGAGCAGCACCTAGGGAACAATACTCTAGCATCAGCTTCTCTAATGGCCCTTCCGGCCATACCCCTCCTGGGCGGGCCTCATGTCCCCCAGTGCCTCCCCATTTGAGATGAAGCCATTTCCCAGGGGATCTGGTCCACCCCGCTGCTTTCACCAACCAGGACCCGGAGAGGGGCTCCACCCAACCCCATGCCCCCTGCCTCTTAGCACAACCCCCAAGATCCATGCACACATCCCCCAAACCAGACTCAGAATCGTTAGAAATGCTGGGGCTTGGCAGGGTCACAAAACCACTGCCAATTGTGGGGTCTGCAGAGGCCGCAAACTGAGCCCCCACCCTGAGCCTGTGCATTAGCCTGCTGGCTTTGCACAGTCTGCGAAATGTCAGCACAGTGTAATGTGGCTGCTGGAAAAAACACAACTAATTCAATCTTTGGCTGCACTGACAATGTCTGAGACTTGGATCCTGGGAGTGAAGAGCTCCCTGAGCCAGTGAAGTCGGACTCCATCGGGGGGATGGGGCCTCTGTGGGCCCTGGCAGGCCCTCTGCCCACCTGGACCTGCCACTTCTGTCCTGCCCTGGGTTACTATAGCCAGACACCGAGGGTCCTTCCCAGTATCTCCCCGAAGTGACACGATGAGGGAGGACGATTACTATCCTTACTTCGCCGAGGCTCAGGGAGGAGTCCTGGCCTGTCCTGGGTCCCAGCCAGAAGCCCAGATTTGGCCTCCTGGACAGAAAGTTCCATGAGGCAAGGCCCTGTGTGCTCATGTAGGGCTGTGTCCCTACCAGGAGCCCAGAGCGAGAGTGGAGGGGACCCTCAGCAGCACCTGATCCCAGACAGAGGAGCGACGGAGCCCAGACCCAGGACCAGCTCTGAGCACTCCTCCCAAGTGTACAACGCGATGTTTCAGGAAACATTAGTGACCCCAAATGGAGCAACGTTCTCTAAAACAACTGCCCCAGAGTACACATGCATGTGTCAGGATCAGGCCAGCTAGAGACAGCAGGTGAGCCTGGATCGGATCCTGGAGCAGAAGAAAACTATGTTTGCTTCTTGACCAAAATGACATTATTAGGACAACAAATGTGAGTTCTGAACAAAGTCGGTCGATGAGATAATAGAAAAAAAATACATGTTACTTTCCTGATTTCGCCATTTGTACTGTGGCTGCATGAGGCCCGTCCTGCTCTTAGGAAACACCCGGGAAGTGTCTGAGTAAAGGGCCATCAGGTCTGCAGCTGGCTCTCGAGTAGATCAGAGACCACCAATCACACACGGAAAGAGAAAGATAATGGTAAGACAAAGTAAAATCGGTAAAATATTCCCAACTGGGAAATTTGGGTGAAAGCGTTCTTGCAGGATTTCTGTACAACTGAAATGATTTCAAAATGAAAAGTTACAAAATAGAAAAGTCAGTATCCACACGGCTGAGAAGCAGTTCCCAATTTAAGGAGACCAGGTAGACTCAGGCAGGAATCGCAACCCCTCTTGAATTAGCAGGAAAGCCAGCACTCCGGGACATGCATGGGACAGTGGGGGACACGGGGAGTTCGAGAGTGAGTATTGTGTCCCGGTTAATTTCCTGGGTGTGACAGCCCCATGAGGGCTCGTAGGAGAATGTCCTTGCTCTTTGTATGATCAGAGCAGAAGCCTGTAGACGCTGGGGTCTGGGTGGAGGGTCAGGATGTCTGCCTCCCTTGCGGGGTTCAGCAAAAATATGTTTATAGGAAAGAGAGACCGAGCCCACGGGCTCTACACAACACTCCCGCCTCATTCCAGCGGCTGTGTTCCATTTTTCTCAAGGATTCAGAGCAGCCCGACCCTGAGAAGGGATGTGGGGTAGAGAAGCAGCTGGAGGAGGCGGGAGGGGGCCCCTGCAGCCCTGCTGCTCCCCGTCCCCCAGCTATTCCCTCTCCGGCCGCAAGAGGTCTCTAGGTAGCCCTACAAGAAGGTGGTTTTCATTTTTCCAAGTTCCTTAAAGTTTCTAAGACGTGAATTAAAACGTCGCCCTTTCTCGCCGCCCTTTCCCCCCCAAACTGCTCTTTCTGCTATCTGTGTTAAGGTGGCTTCTTCTGGGCGGTGCTCCCAGTGCTGGGTTTCCAGGTCTCCCACCACACTGTCTTGTGCCCCAGAGGCCCTCATAAGGGGGTCTCTGCTGCCCTCCTGTGGCCATCACCAACCACACAGACGCCCCGCCCAGAGGGCAGAAGCCTGCATACCTTTGTAGCTTCTCCTCGCCCTACAAGAGCTGGGGTCTCCAGAGAGACGGAACCAGCCCCTCAGAGAGATGAGGGACTTGTTTTAAGGAGTTGGCTCTTTGGATTGTGGGGGCTGGAAAGGCCAAAATCCATCGAGCAGGGAGTAGAAGAGAGGGCTGGGGGAGTGAGCAAGGGGGCATTTCTCCAGGAGGAGGAGAGGCTCACTGGTGTTGAAACTGGCGGAAAGAAGTGTAGAGGGACCGGGACACAGAGTGGCATGCTGGTTTGACCAGGGACCAGATCCAGAACCCAGGGCAAAGGCGCCACCTCCATCATGGGCGCCTCTCAACATCGATGAGACTCTCCGCCAGGCTTGCTCAGGATGGAATTCATCAAGCAAAGGGATCATCAAAGTATAGGGAACCGGTGTGAAGTCAGAAGACCTGGAGAAACCAGGCAGGCCACCAGCCCCCACGGGGAGAGAGGCTGGCCATGTGGGAACACAGCAGCGCTGCGGTGAGGGAAGGGATGTGCAAGGGTGCTGGGGCCACCATACCAAAACAAGTATTAATACAACAGAGGTTTATGCTACGGTCTGGAGGCCAGAGGTCCAAAATTAAGGTGGGAGCAGGGCTGAGCTCCCTCTGAGGGCTCCAGGGGAGGATCCTTCATGCCTCTTCCAGCTCCTGGTGTTGCTGGCCATCCTTGGCCAGTGGCCACGTCCCTCCAGTCTCAGCCCCTATGTCAGAGAGCCGTCTCCCTGGGTTTCTGCCTCCTCTTCTTATAAGGACACCAGTTGTTGGACTAGAGCTCGTCCTACTCCAGCATGACTCATCTCAGCTGATTCTATCTGCAAAGACCTTCTTTCCAAATAAGGTCACTTCTGGAGGTTCCAGGGGGACATTTTGGGGGAGACGCTATTCAATTCAGAGTGAAGGGGTCCAAGAACCTGAGAGGGACAGGACTCGGTGCACAGAGTGGAGGGCACAGGAGCCCTGCCCTGCCCAACATCTTGCAGGGGCTAGCCTAAGGGCACACAGGGCACAGAGAAGTGTAGGGAGCGGGCAGATAGCAGAACGTGGCAGTGGGGCACCCAGGACCCACTGCGGGGGAGCCGTCACCACCCTGGGCCGATGTGCACGGAACCACTGTGGAAGTCTGGCCTTGTCCTGCCCCTTTACCATCACACCAGAGGCTTCTTTCTGCTAACAAGGACCAGGCAACAAGGTATTGTCACGATCCCATTTTATAGGGGAGGTGACTTGCCCAAGGTCCCATAGCAGGGCTGGGGCTCTGGGATTTAAACCTGTGTTTAGTGGATGGACTCTCAAGTCCTTGCTTTTATCTCTGCTTAAGAAAAAAAAAAAAAAAGCTCTCCACTCTGAACACCTGCAGGCGCACCAGAAGGAACAGACAGACGCAGCCAGGGAATCCCGCGACGGCGTGTTTGGACCACCTGCCCCTCCGCCCGCCCTATCCCTTACAGTGTTGGCACCTTCGTACTTCTCTAGGTAAAATGTGCGTGCGGTAAAAGGTACACAGCTTTCACTTAGTAAAACATGTACCTTAGTACAGCTTCATCATGTGGTCTGGGGATTCCTTTCTGCGTTCTCTCTACTTTCTTACTTTTCTAACAATGAGCAAGAACTGTTTTTATAAGTAAGGGGAGAATAACAAGAGGATGACTGAAATGTTGAAGAAGTCCCTTTGGGCTGGGGTCCCTGTCTCCTGCATTCCGCTACAAGGCTCCAGGACCCACCAGATGGACTCTGTGCTTTCCCCTACAGCCCCTCCCGGGTAACCAGGTATCCTAGGACCCTGCTGGCCGCTCCCAGAATTTGGAGGAAGGCTGGGCGGCAGCCCCTCATGGCTGAGCCCCAAGCAAGCTGCCTAAATCCGATCTGTGCCGAGTCCTAGGAAACCACCACTGCCTGGCTCTGCAGAACCTCCAACTTCAGACGAAGGGTATGGGGGCTCTCTGGGACCCCTCCCCCCAGCCAGTGTGAGGCTGGCAAGGCTGGCCTGGGGAGAGGTTGCCAGGCAACCAGCTGGGGCTCCTCCCAGGGTGGCTGTGGGTGGCCATGTTGCCTGGCAACCAGGTGCCAGTGTCCCTGGAGCCCAGACCGCACAGCTGCGCCCAGACCCGCCTGCTCCTCCCTGGCTTTGGGGACCCCTGGGGCCCTGGCCTCATTCCTCTTGCCTAGGACAGCTGGAGCCTCCGGTCACAATGAGCATTGTTCTCTCCAGGTGAGTGGCCCTGCGCTGGCCTGGGCTGGGAGGGAAGGGGAAGCAGGGTTTGCGGGGTCTGATGCACCAAGAGAGATGGGGCAGCCAGGCCTGCTGGGGCTGGGTGGTGGTAAAGGGTGCCCTCCCTCCCACAGCACCCCACCTCAAGGTCAAGGGAAGCCCAGGAAACCTTCCAGAATCTGGCCTCTGCTTCTCTAGTATTTATCATCCACTGCTCTGGGGTAACCAAATTCACAGGATCCCTCATCTCCTCATTTGGCCCCACCTGGGAAACCCCTCTTGGTGCCTCCAAGCCCCCCAGACCCTGCGCCCCTGTGGTATCGTCCCTGACAGCACTGCCTCTGGCCAGACCCTGTCTGCCCGTGCCGCCTGCCTGCCCCTCACCCGTATGTTCTGGCGCCTGGTTCCTCTGAGCGTTGCCAACTCGAGGGTCCCTCCCAACTTCTTTAAAAATGCAGCCCCTGGTAATAACAGGGAAAACGCGTGCGCCCTGAGGGGAGGGCATATAGGACCTCTCTGGACTTTCCACTTAGTTTTTCTGTCAACCTAAAACTGGCCCCCTAAAAAGGTTTATTAAGTTTTCCTTTAAACCTTCAGGGTTTGGAGAAGGGAGAGAATTTCAACAGCTCAGCAGCGGGGGAGGGGAGCAGAATCAGGAGAGTTTGGAGGGAAGGGGCCATGGCAGCTAGAGGTGGTTGGAAGAGTAACTCCATCGGGAAGATCAAAGCCCCCCGGAGGGCCCTAGGGAGGCTCAGGCTGGATTTAGAGTCAAACCAGCCTTTGCATTCCTGTCAGTTTGAGCAGCCTCTCTCGCCCCTGCTGGTCTCCCACGTCTGCCTGGATAGAACCATGTGCATGACGGGGGGAGGGGACCAGACACCTGGCAGGGGGTGCTCGACAACCAGATGGAGGGTGATGCAGGGGTGACCCTGTGTCACCGTCCCGACCTGCCAGAACAGCCTTTCAGCCCCCTCCTCCACAGGGACAGCCAGCTGAGGGTAATGGAGAACACTGTAACCAATGCCGAGAAGTACTTTGGTCAGTTCTGCTCCTTGCTGGCTGCCTACACCCGCAAGACGGCTCGGCTGCGGGACAAGGCTGACCAGCTTGTCAGACAGCTCACCGACTTCGCCAACACTGAGAACCCAGAGATGCGGGCCACCATGAGGAACTTCGCCGAGGACCTGGCCAAGGTGCAGGATTACCGGCAAGCTGAGGTAGGCGGGGTCGCCGGGGAGGACCCCAGTCCCCTGGCTGGGGTTGGGCCTGACGGTGGGAGGCGCACAGCAGGCGCCCCAGCTCAAGGACCTGCCTCTGCCGAAGGCATCCCCGAAGGGTGGACACTCACACCACTCCCTCCCTGGGTTCATGCTGCCCTTTATGGAACCAAGAACCTGGAGGCTTTGCAGCGGTTGGGCGAAGGCCAGACAAGGCAGGGGGCCCCGGGAAGCCAGGCCTGAGGGCTGCAACTTTGGCCTCCGTGAGTTCCAGGCAGGAGGCACATTCCAGGGCCCAGGACCCTGGCGGGTGAGGGCAAGGAGGCAGCAGCGTGTTAGGGAGGGAGGACTAAAAATACACATCACCTGCCAGCCCAGGAAAGCCTTGTGTGTGACTGCAGACAAGATCCAACCAGCTTTTCTTCTGAATAAGCACCAAACAGGACACACTGCGGGCCACGCATAGGGACCTACAGATAGAACCCTCGCTCCCCAGCACAGCGGGACAGAAACTACCCTGCACGCACCGTCTCAGGACAGGGGACCAGACGGCACCAGTACCGTTGGTCCCACAGGACTTCCGAGTTCCACCGGCGGCTGGGTGGCGCCTGTGTCACAGATCGCCTCTCTCCCAAGGAAGAGTAAAACTTCTATCTGTCACCAGCAGGTCGGCAGAGCTTGGAGCCAGGCCCCAGAGCAAACTCCCCAGGGAGACACATCTTCCTTGATGTTGACGTTTCAAAGAGATGCCTGCCATTCCCAGCTTGTAAACCATCAAGAATCTTATTTAGCTTTCAAAAAGGTTTACATAAGTCCCAAAGGAACAGAGAAAAGGATTTACAGTTGCAGGTTTTCTAAAAGAAAGTGCTGTAAGGAAAGCAAGGGGAGAAGTCCCTTTTCCTTTTGACTCCTGGGAAATTTATTATTAAGATTGGTGTTTTATACCAGCAGGGTCATAAGACTTGACAAGGAAGAGGAAGGGGCTTGGTGGGATTCCAGATCCCCTGGCCCACCTGGCATGCCAAGATTTCTGGGGATCCCCCTGCCACTGGTGCTCAAGGCATCAGCCTCACCTGTGAACCTAGAAATGCAGAATCTTGAGCCACAATGAGGACGTGCTGATTCAGGCCCCCTGGAGTGGTGGCTGGCATTCAGGGTCTTAAGGGGCCCAAGGGAAAGGGATGGGGGGCTCCTAAGTCTAGCACTTAGGCACTGACTCAGGTGTGAGGCATCGCCCTCACGGACCCTGCTCTGCCCTCTGGGGCCGCGCTCAGCTCAGGAAGCTCTGAATCCCGGGCTATTTCTGTTCCAAGTGAGTCTGTCTAGTCCCCGCAGCCAAGTGGTAGGGCAGGCTGGAGAACTGGAATCGCAGTGGCTCCCAAGTATACCCATTTTACAGGTGAGGAAATAAGGCTCCTGAGATGAAAGGTATTACCCGAGCCTTCGGGAGGCAGATCCCTGAGCACAGGCGGGTGCTCACAGCCCTAAGGGGAGAGGCAGGGTGTGTCTCAGGCTTCCAGAACCCCCCACAGGCTCCTGCCATAGAGCACTCTCTAAATGCAGGCTGGAGGCCCCACAGGCTCCATGCACCTCCCTGGTCCTGTCTGCTCTGACTCTCTGCGTGTCCATGCTCCCCCAGGTCGAGAGGCTGGAGACCAAGGTCATCTGCCCCCTGAAACTCTATGGGGCGCACATCAAGCAGACACGCGTAAGTAGGGGGCCCTGCCCGACGGGGTCTACCTGCCTGGACATCCAGGAAACAGCCCTGCTCTTTCCTCTAGGCCGAGATCAAGAAATTCAAACAAGTCCAGAAAAATGAGATTAAACAACTGGAAAAGCTGGAGAAACTGAGGCAGAAGTCCCCTTCGGATCGGCAAATGATCGTATCCTTCCCCAGGGGTTGGGCCTGAGGCTGCTGGGCCAGGGTGTCCATTGCTCACCGGGGTCTTCTGGGTCGGGGCTGCTGGTTGATGTGGCTCCTTGACGGAACCCTTCTCAGTCCCAGGTGAGTGCCCCAGGTCTGTGTGGGAAGGCGGAATCTCATGCAGGGTATGAATGACCTCACAAAACCGCCAGGCGAGCTTGTGCCTGGCTGCTCGGGATGCAGGTTAGAGGTGCAGGGCAAGCAGTGGGCCGGGGGTCCGGAGACCTGGGCTCTGTCCCCTCGTTCACACTGTTCTGTAAGCTGGTAAGTCACCCCCTCTGTGCCCCCACCTCCTTATCAGAGGTGCTCACCGAATGTGGGCACCTCTAGCCTCATGTCCATTGTCTGGGGAAACTGAGACCAAGAAAGGGGACCTGCTCAAGGTCACACAAGGGAGGCCAGGGTGAACCCAGAACTCCATTCTGAGGGTGTCTGACTCTAAAGTCCAGGTTCTTCATGTGCCTGGCCAGGAGCTGGGTCAGGTGAATTACTTAATTACCTAAAAACGTTCCACAGGCAGGAATTATTACTGAATGCAGAGCACTTGCTACAAGAGTCCAGTGGGTACCCACTGCTTAATTCCTACAACCCTGCGAAGCACCTGTTATTACTGCCCCCCTGCTTACAGGCAAAGGAACGGAGGCTCAGAGAGGTTTAGTGACTTGACCGGAGTCATCCAGCTAGGAAGCAGGTCTGTCCAAGAAGCGCCTGACCCTTTCACCATGGTCCTACTTGGCCTTTGATGACCAAACTGGCAAGAGATGTCAAGAGGCAGGAGATGACCCAAGGGAAAAATGGAAAATGACCCAGAGTAGTGTCTAAAGGCAGGAACCACCCCATGACCCTTCTGCCTCTGGAGCCAGGCGGAGACCGGTGTGCAGAGGGCCTCAGTGGATGCCAGCCGCATCACCCACCAGTTGGAGGAG
>RCUC01140072.1:0-59418 GCA_003697995.1 Taxidea taxus jeffersonii | reverse complement strand
AGCAGGGAAGCCAGCTGCAGAGACAGAGCCAAGGAGGGGGCTCTCAGCTCAGGGTTACCTTAAAATGTGACCTGCAACACAGTCAAGTGGCAGAACCGGGGAGATACCTGCTTCCTCCCCTGAAAAGAGAGGAGCGGGAGCATGCCACAAGAGACTGCAGGGTTTGGAGACTTGAAGCAGGGCCAGGGGCCAGAGAGAGAAATGCTCAGTCACAGGCTGGGTGAGAATGGAGTATGACCAGAGATCAGGGAGACAGGACTGCTTTTCTTTGCGGGTGCACTGAGGAGTGGAGCCCCAACCTCTTGGATCCAGGGCCAGAGATTGGGAGGACAGATTTTCATTCTCATCCTCTAAAGCTGCATGGAAAGCCTTCAGGGAGCAAAAGCCACAGACAGCAAACCTGAGCAGATTACTCAGCCTGGTCCCCGGCAAGGGCCCTGCAATTCCACCTCCAGCAAAGATATTTGAGAATCACAGCAATAGGCCCCTTCCCCAGATCAGCGAAAACATCCAGTCAAGACCAAGTGAACTTGGACCAAGTGAGAACTGCAGAACTCCAGAGCTAGGGAAAAGCAACGCATAGAATTCATGGCTTTTCCCCATGATTCTTTAGTATTTCAACTTTAATTTAAAATTTTTTCTTTCCTTAAATTTTCTTATTTTACTAAGTTTTTTAAAAATCTTTTTTAATTTTCATTTATACAGTTACATTCTATCCCTTCATTGTATTTAATCTTATTTGTGGGTATACATATATATATATATAGATATATATATATATACACACACATACACATACCTGTATAAAAGGTTTTTTTTTTCTTTACAATTTGGGGATACAGTTTCTTCTAACAGACCAAAATACACCCAAAATCTAGTGTATGGCTTTGTTATATTCACCTGTCTGATGATATTCTCTTTTCTGTTATTTTTTTCTTCTTCCTTTGTTTTTTGTTTCATTTTGTTAAAGTCTCATTTAATTTTCATCTTTACAGTTACATTCTCTCAATGTATTTAATTTTATTTTTGTATATGTAAGCTTTTCTTCCTTTACAATTTTGACATGTAGTTTCTTCTAACAAACTGACCCAAATACACTCAGGAGATACTGTATTGCTCTGTCCTGTTCACCTGCCTGTTTATATCCCTTCCTTTTTGTTGTTGGTGGTGGTGGGTTTTTTTTTCCTCTCTTTTTTTTCTTGTCTTTTAATTTCCATTTTTACAGTTACATTCAATCCATTCATTGTATTTAATTTTATTTTTATACTATATTTCTTTCTTTAACTATCCTTCAGAATAAAATACTGCTCAAAATATAAGTTTAACTAATGAGGAGTTGTACTGGTCACCAAGCATGCTTAAAGATGACCTTGACAAAAACATGTACTAGCAGCAGACCTTTGGTGGAGGAGATGATACACATCCTTGAAGCCTAGCAGCTGCAGATGCCTGGCTCACTCAGCACGGGATACTGCCTGCTTCACAGAAGCCAAGCAGCTGGGAAGGACCGGCCTGCTCAGGGTGGAACCCCGCCTGTTTCTTTTTCGTTGTCTCCCCTACCTCAGAGAAAGCCTCCTGTTAAGGTAATCCATTTAAGTGTGTTTGCACAACTACAAATCCCATGCTGCTGGATGAAACACACCTTACTCCTCTTGTTTATACCTCATTTACCTCTAAGATTTGTGACCAACATATGACTCACATTCCTTCCTGTTTACCTACTAGACATATGGCTAATATATAACCTTCTTTTCTTCTCCTTTATCTTGTATCTAATAAATACGGGACTGAGGAGGTATTCCAGATGACAGTCCTTCCAGTTGTTGTCCCCTGCTCCCATTCTCTTACAGCTGACTTGTTTGTGCCTCATTCTTCTCCTACGAGCCATTAGGATAGCAGCACTTTCTTTATAACTTTGGGATCTAGTTTTCTAAAGAACAGACCAAAATACTCACAGAATCCAGTATATTGCTCTATTCTGCTCACCTGATTATATTCTCTCTCTCTCTTTTTTTTTCTCCCAGATTTGGGTCTCTTCTGATTTGTTTGTGTATATTTCTCTGGGGTCATTTTTGCCATCTTAGCATTTTGTTCTTGCATTCATCTGTTCTTCTCTGGACAGAATGATAAGACAGAAAACCTCAGAAAAGAAAACAAGAGGCACTGCTGACTGCCAGGGACTTAATCAGTGTGGACATAAGTAAGATATAAGAACTAGAGTTCAGAATAACAATTATAAAAATAACTACTAGGCTTGAAAAAAAGCATAGTAGACACTAGAGAATCACTTTCTGGAGAAATAAAAAAAGCTAAAATCTAACCAAGTCAAAATCAAAAAGGCTACTAATGAGATGCATTCAAAACTGGAGGCTCTAACTGCGAGGATAAATGCGGCAGAAGAGAGAATTAGTGATATACAAGACCAAACAATGGAGAATAAAGAAGCTCAGAAAGAGAGAGAAAAACAACTACTAGATCACAAGAGGAGAATCCGAGAGATAAGTGAAACCATAAAGTGGAACAATATTAGAATAAATGGGATCACAAAAGGGGAAAGAAAGAGAGAGGGGCAGAAGGTACATTGGAGCAAATTGTAGTGAACTTCCCTAATCTGGGGAAGGAAACAGGCACCAAAATCCAGGAGGCACAGAGAAACCCCCTCAAAATCAATAAAAATAGTTTAACACCCCAATATTTAATAATGAAACTTACAAATCTCAGAGACAAAGAGAAAATCCAGAAAGCAGCTTGGGACAAAAGATCTGTAATTACAGGGGTAGAAACATTAGATTGGCAACAGACCTATCCACAGAGACCTGGAAGGCCAGAAAGGACTGGCCTGACATATATTCAGGGCATTAAATGAGAAAAATACACAGCCACCCATACTTTATTCTGCAGGACTGTCATCGAAAATAGGAGAGATAGAAAGCTTCCAGGACAAACAGAAACTAAAAGAATTTGCAATCACCAAACTAGTCCTACAAGAAATATTAAAAGGATCCTCTCAGCAAAGAGACAGCCCAAAAGTAACACAGACCAGATAGGAACAGAGAAAATATGCAGTAATAGTTACTTTACAGGCAATACAATGGCACTAAGTTAATATTTTTCAATAGTCATTCTGAATGTAAATGGGCTACATGCCCCAATCAAAAGACACAGGGTATCAGATTGGATTTTAAAAAAGCAAGACCCATCAATGTACTATCTGCAAGAGACTCATTTTAGACCCAAAGACAACTCCAGATTGAAAGAGAGGGGGTGGAAAACAATTTACCATGTTAATGGACTTCAAAAGAAAGTTTGCGTGCCACCTTATATGAGACAAATTAGATTTTAAACCAAAGACTGTAATAAGAGATGAGGAAGGACACTTGTATCATAATTAAAGGGTCTACCCAACAAGAAGATCTAACAATATCATTCCCAGTGGGGAAAAACTGAGAGTTTTTCCCCTAAGATCAGGAACACAGCAGGGATGTCCACCATCACCACTGTTATTCAACATAGTACTAGAAATCCTAGCTTCAGCAATCAGACAACAAAAAGAAGTAAAAGGCATCCTAATTGGCAAAGAAGTCAAACTCTCACTCTTTGCAGACATAATACTCTATGTGGAAAACCCAAAAGACTCCACCCCCAAATTGCTAGAACATATACAGGAATTCAGCAAAGTGGCAGTATATAAAATCAATTCACAGAAATCAGCTGCATTTCTATACACAAATAACAAGACAGAAGAAAGAGAAAGAAGTCAATCCCACTTACAATTGTACCCAAAACCATAAGATACCTAGGAATAAAGCCACCAAAGAGGCAAAGGATCTGCACTCAGAAAAGTATAGAACACTCATGAAAGAAATTGAGAAAGAAACAAGGAAATGGAAAAAACGTTCCATGCTCATGGATTGAAAGAACAAATACTGTGAAAATGTCTATGCTACCTAGAGCAATCTACACATTCAATGCAATCCCTATCAAAATACCGTCAACTTTTTTCACAGACCTGGAAAAAATAATCCTAAAATTTGTATGGAACCAGAAAAGACTCTGAATAGCCAAAGGAATGTTGAAAAAGGAAACCAAAACTGGTGGCATCATAATTCCAGACTTCAAGCTCTATTACAAAGATGTAATCATCAAGACAGTATGGTATTGACACAAAAACAGACACATTGATCAATGGAACAGAATAGAAAACCCAGAAATGGATCCTCAACTCCACGGTCAATTAATCTTTGACAAAGCAGAAAAGAATATCCAATGGAAAAAAGATAGTCTCTTCAACAAATTCTATTGGGAAAATTGGACAGAAATATGCAGAAAAATGAAGCTGGACCATTTCTCTATATTGTACACAAAAATAGACTCAAAATTGATGAAAGACCTCAATGTGAGACAGGAATCCATCAAAATCCTAGAGGAGAACACAGGCACAAACTCTTTGACCTTGGCTGCAACAATTTCTTGCTACTTACATCTCCAAAAGCAAAGGAAACAAAAATTAAAATGAACTATTGGAAATTCGTCAAGATAAAAAGCTTTTCTACAGCAAAGGAAACAGTCCACAAAACTAAACAGCAACCCACAGAGTGGGAGAAGATATTTTCAATAACATATTAGATAAAGGGCTAGTATCCAAAATCTATAAAGAACTTATCAACCTCAACACCCAAAGAACAAATATCCAATCAAGAAATGGTCAGAAGACATAAACAGACATTTCTTTTTTTTAAAGATTTTATTTATTTATTTGACAGAGATCACAAGTAGGCAGAAAGGCAGGCAGAGAGAGAGAGGGGGGAAGCAGGCTCCCTGCTGAGCAGAGAGCCTGATGCGGGGCTCGATCCCAGGATCCTGAGATCATGACCTGAGATGAATGAAGACAGAGACTTAACCCTCTGAGCCACATAGGTGCCCATAAACAGACATTTCTGTAAAGAAAACATCCAAATGGCCAAGAGACACATGAAAAAAATCACTCAGCAAAATGAAAATGAAAATGAAATGAAAACATCACTCGGCATCAGAGAAATACAATCAAAACCACAATGAGATACCACCTCATACCAGTCAGAATGGCTAAAATTAACAAGTTGAGAAACAACAAATGTTGGTGAGGATGTGAAGGAAAGGGTACACTTTTACACTGCTGTTAGGAACCCAAGCTGGTACAGCCACTCTGGAAAACAGTATGGAGTTTCCTCAAAAAGTTAAAAATAGAGCTACCCTATGACCCAGCAATTGCACTACTAGGTATTTACTCAAAGGGTACAAACATAGTGATCCAAAAGAGGACCTGCACCCCAATGTTTATAGTAGCAATGCCCACAATAGCCATATTTTGGAAAGAGCCCAGATATCCATCAACAGATAAATGCATAAAGAAGATGTGGTATACACACACACACACACACAAATGGAATATTATGCAGCCATCAGAAAGAGAAATCTTGCCATTTGCAACAACATGGATGGAACTAGAGGGTATTATGCTAACTGAAATAAGTCAAACAGAAAGATAATTTATCTTATGATCTCATTGATATGTGGAATTTAAGAAACAAAATAAAAGATCATAGGATAAGAGGAGAAAATATAAAACAAAACAAAACCAGAGAGGGAGATAAACCATAAGAAACTCTTAATCAGTGCTCGCTTCGGCAGCACATATACTAAAATTGGAAAGAAACTCTTAATCATAGGAAACAAACTGAGGGTTGCTAGAGGGGAGAAGGGTGGTAATAGGGTAATTTATTGATGGACATTAAGGCAGGCATGTGATGTAATGAGCACCGGATATTATATAAGGCTGATGAATCACAGACTTGTACCTCTGAAACCAATAATACATTATATGTTAATTAATTAAATTAAAATTTAAAAATAAAAAAATGATAAAAACAAACAAAAAGGATTTTCTGGATAATTCGTGATTACCCAATCCAAGGTCAATATATAAATATCAATTTTATTTCTATATATGATCAAAAAATTATAACTAGACAGTGGAGTTTAGAGTAGCATAAAAATATGAAATGCTTAGGGATAAATGTATTCAATGATGTGCAAGATCTGTGCACTCTGCAACACTGCTGAGATAAAGAAAACTGGAACACATGACGACATTTACTGTGTTCATGCATTAGAAAACTCCATAGAACTCCATTTTGTTGAGACTGCAGATATTTTGAAGCTTCAGCTTCCTTTAACCCTGCCTTATCTCACTCTCTCTTGTCTTTGTGTCTTCAATGTGTAGCTCTGTGCCTGGCACCAAATAGGTGTCCAGTGTTCATTGAATAAATGAGTAAGGAATAGGATTAAATGTATAGGGAAAAAATGAATAAGTGCAGGAAGCTATCAGAATTACCTAGGAGCGCAAGAAAAGACTTCCTTCAAGATGGACTGGGAATTCCATAAGCTGTAATGAAAGGAAGAACATCAGACATAGAAATCCTCTTATAAGTTAAACTGCATTTGTCTGGGCTAGTTTGTGGTCAGTTTGTGGGATATAGTGACCATAAATGCTTTGGGAATATGACCTCAGTTTATCTTCTGAAGGACCTTCTAATCTGTGTTAAGGAATTTATATCTCATTCTTCAGAATGGAGATGGCAGAGGGCACATTGTATATATTTAGTAGGAGAGTTCCCTCATTCATGTTTTAAAATACTGAACACCTGCTCTGGACCATACTCGCATTCAATACTAGCATAACACTGGTAAAGACAGAAACCATCCCAGCTTCCCTTATAAAACTACCATAGCTATTGATGAGAACTATCTCACAAGAGTCTTGTGTTTGTTTTTATAACAGCTCAGTTAGGCAGTTGTTATTAATTTCACTAAATGTGAGGGGTTAAAGAAACTAAGAAATGAGACTCTCATTTAAATACAGACAATGGGAGTGCCTGGGTGGCTCAGTTGGTTGGGCCACCACTTTGGGTTTGGGGTTATGATCCCAGGGTCCTGGGATCAAGTCCCACCTTGGGCTCCCTGCTCAGTAGAGAGCCTGCTTCTCCCTCTCCCTCTGCTGCTCTGCCTGCTTGTGCTCTCTCCGTCTCTCTGTGAAATAAATAAATAAATAAATAAAATCTTTTAAATAAATAAATACAGACCATATCTAAAATAAAATTTTTAAAGATACCATTAAGAAAAGATTAAATCACAAATTTAAAATGCAGAGTTTAGGGGCACCTGGGAGGCTGGTCAGTTGGGTGACTGACTTTTGCTTTCTGCTGGAGTCACCATCTGGGGTGGTGGGGGGATGCTGCGTGAGATCAAGCTCTGCCTCCCAGCTTAGCCGGGAATCTGCTTGAAATTCTTCCCCCTCCCGCTCACTCCGCCCCTGTGCTCTTCCCTTTCACGTCCCTCCCTCTCTCTCAATTTTTTTAACAATCTTTTTAAAATTCAGTAAAAGTAAATTTTTTTAAAAACGTAAAGAGTTTAGGGGCGTCTGGGTGGCTCGGTGGGTTAAAGCCTCTGCCTTCGGCTCAGGTCATGATCCCAGCGTCCTGGGATTGAGCCCCCACATCGGATTCCTTGCTCGGCAGGGAGCCTGCTTCTCCCTCTGCCTCTGCCTGCCACTCTGTCTGCCTGTGCTCGTTCGCTCTCTCTCTCTCTCTGAAAAATAAATAAATAAAATCTTAAAAAAAAACAAAAACGTAGAGTTTAATGGGTTTCCACAAATGTATATATTTTAGCATCATCACCAAGACATAAAACATTATTACCCCCAAAGTTTCCCTTGTATCCCTCCTCAACCATTGATCTGATTTCTAACATTACTGATTAGATTTGTCTTTAATAGTGTTTCTTATAAACAGAATTATGCAGTATGTACCCTGTGTCTTTCTGCTTTGAACTCATTGATTCAATTTTGACTTTCAGCCATATTGTGGAACCTATCACTAGTTCATTTTCATTATTGCTGAATTCAGAGTTTTAAGGAGGAAAGATATTAAACAATCACCTAATTAAATGGTTAATTACAATAGCATTAAGTTAACCAAAGGATAAGTACAAGTGAAAATATATTACCTTGTTTGTTGACAATTCAACCATTATCATACACTGGGTGGCAGGGGTATATAAGGTTACGATCTAATTTGTGGGAAATAAAGGTTATTAAAGGGTATCGTGAAAGAATCTTACGTCCTTATTTTACGTCCCTACTTTTCAAAGTCAGTCCAGATGGAAAGTGTTATTCCTCGGCGCTTTATACCTTCCCTTTAAACACAGCAGAAAACAAAGGCTCCGCAAAGCGCATGCGCCGCCTCCACCAGGTGTTGGGAGCAACAGTCCCCGCCGGCGGATTTGCCACATCCGCGTAAACCGCGGAGAAGTCTGCTGCCCGGACTTGACTTTGCTTTCGCCTACCCAATCCCGGGAGCCATGGCGATCACGTGCGCGCCGGCACCCGGCAGGCCAGGCCCCTCCCATCACACTCGTACTCCCACCAGCCGGCCTTTGCAGCCCCATCTCCCGAGAAACGCCAGGAGAGCAGGTTGCGACTGCGCAGTGGAGTCGGTGGGCGGGGCGGGAGAATGCGGTTGCCGGGATGGGGGGCGGCCCCACCGGCCAGGAGCCGGAGCGGCGCTCTGGAGTCGTTACGCTGTGGCGGTCCCTGGCCGGGAAGGCCCGCTTTCTTCCCTCAGCCACCCAAAATAAACTTTACTGCTCTTTTCGCGGCGTTCTCGGATCCGCCTCTCGGCGGTGCCGTGTTCGGTGAAGAGCCCTCGTGCGTCAGGGTTTCCCTCCTTCCCTCCGCCGGTGCGGGCCCTCGACGCCATGGACGCTACGGCGCTGGAGCGGGACGCCGTGCAGTTCGCCCGGCTGGCGGTGCAGCGCGACCAGGAAGGTCGCTACTCCGAGGCAGTGTTTTACTACAAGGTAGGGCGGAGGACGGCTGCGCTGTCGGAGAGGCCAGGGGGCGGGTCCAGGTGCGGCGGCGGCCAGGCCTGCTGGGCTTTGCTTTTCCTCCTTCCTGCTCTGCTGCTCTCCTTTTCAGGGGAGAGGCGACCCGGCTCCTGCCACGGTGGGGAGGTTTGGTCGCGGCTTGGGAGCCACCACTTCTCTGGTTACAGTCTTGAATGGCAAATGTCCACCGCTGAGCTACTTAGTAGAGCAGTAGTTAGGTATGGGTAGTTAAGTGGCCAATTCTCGCGGTCACTTGGCTCTGATTTATGGCTAGTAGGAAGTGGTTCTGATAACACACTAAAAAAATGCACGTCCGCTGAAGAAAAGAAGATTTAGGAAAAGAATAACACGTCTCTTGGAATGTAATATAGCGGTGCTTGTTTTTCTACGCGTAATTACATACGCAGCTTTGAAAAAAGATGAGCATAGTTGACACAGAATAGAACATTAGTTTCGAGGGAACCGCATAGTGATTCTCTATACGTAAGACAAACTTGGATTGTACCGTTTATACGATTTTTAACCTTTTCTTTGTATTTGAGCTTTTAAAAATTTATTGAAGTTGCTTAATTTACTCTTATAAACAACAGATGCGCAGTACTTCCATTACGTGAATGCACCATAATTTATTTACAAATTAATGGGAATCGGGTTCATTCTGATTTTTCAGCATCGTAGGTACTAATGCGATTAATATATTTATAACTAATGCTTTCCTCATTTCTTGGCTGTTTCTTTTGACTAAGTTATTGGGGGCGGAATTATTAAAGACTATGATCTTCCACAGTCCTCTCTGCTCGCCAGAGAGCAGAGATTTGCGGATTTGCAAATAAACCCTCCTGCTCGAACTATGTCCTTTGCTTCCTGGTGGAGGTAGCTGTATCGTGATATTTTCCCCCTCACCTCCTTTTTTTTTTTTTTTAGAAAGAAAGTCAGGCTTTGATAACAGTGGGGTGTTTTTTGTTGTTGTTTACATAAACATATGCTGTCGGTAATGTATGATTTATTTTTCTCAGATTATTATTATGTTGCCTTCATTTTATAATCTATTTAGAGACTTCTGGGTGTTTCAGAATCATTTCTTTTGGACTTTTTGAGGAAGGTTTCATGAAGGTATTATTTCTTTAAAATTCTGTGTATTTGAGTTTTGTGAAATAACTGACAAATAGTCATAGGTTAAAATAGTGCCACATAAAATAGCTTTGTGTAAAGCAAAAGAAAATACTAGGCAGTGCCTCTTGTTTTGCTGTGCGATTACATGCATGTTATTAGGAAGAATTTTTTTATCCTTGAGAAAGTCAGAAAAGTGGTTGTGTTTCTAGGAACTGTTTATATAAACTTTACCAGATCTTTAGCATTTTTGGTCTTCATTACTGTTCTATGAGGGATTCCTTAATTGTCATTTTCAAATATAAATTAAATGAGTAAAATAAAATTGATATCAACAATTTTTTAGTTGGCTTTATTTCTTTAAAGTGAGATAATTATTTGAATGTCCGTATTTACATGCAAGGTGTAAATGGAGGTGTGAAAAATATATATAAACACACACACAATCAGTATTTAGATAATAATAGTACATAAGATAAAGTATTTTTTAAGATAAAGTATTTAATGTTTACATGTAAAGTTACATTTTCCTCCGGTGAAATGCCTGAGTTACAGAATCTGAGAATATCATCTTTCCTACTCCCACAGCCTTCCAATGAATTTTCATTTCATTTAATTTCATTTAATATCAGACTCTTTACTGATTTTGTTAAGTTCAGTGAAACAACTCCTGCTCTAACAACTGGATTCAAAAAGGTTGGCTATCCCGCAGATGGCTGGCTTTTTTGGATCCAGACAGTTAGGCATCAGCCTCTGTGAAGTGCTCATGCTTAGGTTATTGCTGAGAAGGTGTTGTTACTTTAGAGAAATCTCTTTGGTCCTTCTTGCTGCAACTTGATAAGCTGTTATTCTGGAATGGTGATGGGGGGAGTGAGGCTTTTCTCACTAGCCACAGCATAACTGGCTGTGGGAATATTAGAAAAACTGGATGACGAATTCAGGTTTTCTTAATTAAAATAAGTTGATTTCATAAAACTGAAATCTGCTTTAAAATGTGTCATCCGTTGGCAATATTTTCTGTGGAGAAAAAGATTTTCTTTCCACTGTGAGATACTTAACCTTTGCAATTTTTTAAATTTTATTTTTAATCTCTACACTCAACATGGGCCTCAGACTTAACAACCTTGCCAGCAAGAGTCATATAGTCTACTAACCGAGCCAGCCAGGCACCCTAACCTTTATAATTTTTTATAATCTTCCTTTGGCATTTAATTTTATTTGTTATCATTAACCAATTGACTCTTGATTATTATTATTAACCAATAGTAATGAGTATTATTATTATATACCTATTCTTATGCTTTTCAGGTTCAATTCATATTTTCAAGGTATATGATTCTAAGTCTGACCTATTGCATAAAGAAAAGGGAAAGCAGAAAATTTCATGTCAGCTAAAGCTGTTCTAAGAAAATCTCGTATTTGAGTTTGTACATTTTCAACAGTATGAGAATATTGAGAACTGAAGAAAAGCTGTTGGAGGGTTATATAACCCACTTGGTACTGTCTTAAAGACATTCTTATTTTGTAATTTATAGACAGCAATAGTGAGTTAGAAAGTGGTAGAGAAAATTCAAATTGTAATTCATCTATTAGATTCCTTTTTTTGTTTGTTTTTGTTTTTGCTTTTTTAGGAAGCTGCACAAGCCTTAATTTATGCTGAGATGGCAGGATCAAGCCTAGAACATATTCAAGAAAAAATAAATGAGTATCTGGAAAGAGTTCAGGCTTTGCATTCAGCAGGTTAGTAAAGGACTACTAAACTTATTTTTTTTTTTTTTGTCTTCTCTCTCATCACATCCTTTCCCCCATATTTCTCTCTCTTTTTTTTTAATTTTTATTATTGAAATATAGTTGACATATGGTGTTTGTATTAGTCCCTTGTGTTTCTCTTTTTCATTTTCATCTTTGGATATCAATCTTCACTCTTGCTGCTCATACCTTTTTTGGTAACCATGTCTTTAAAAGTCATAGTATGGAAATAAGTGATACATACAAGTAATATAGTCTAATCTCCGAATTTCCCAGGGCTACAGAGATAGTGAATTATATACATTGAAACTGTATCATTGTCAGAGTCAGGGTTGGATCTTAAAGTCTACTTTTTAAATCTCTGTCATATGCTGTTTCCTGATACTAAGACTAAATGACTACAGCTGACCTTGAACAACAGGGATTTGACCTGTGCAGGTCTACTTACATGGAGATTTTTTTTAAAGATTTTATTTATTATTATTTGAGAGAGAGAGAGGGAGAGAACACAAGAGTGTGAAGGGGCAGAGGGAAAAGGACAAGGAGACTCCCGGCTGAGCACGGAGCCCACCATCGTTGAGCTCCATCCCAGGACCCCAGAATCGTGATGGGAGCTGAAGGCAGCCACTTAACCGACTGAGCCACCCAGGCACCAGATTTTTTACAGTAATGTAAATGTATTTTTTCTTCTTTATGATTTTCTTAATATTTTCTTTTGTGAAGTTTACTTTATCATAAGAATACGATATATAACACACATAGAAAATATGTGTTAATCAACTTGTGTTATTGGTAAGGCTTCCAGTCAATAGTAGCCTGTTAGTAGTTAAGTTTGGGGGGAGTCAGAAGTTATATGCAGATTTTCATCAGTGCCTGTAAGCCCCCACATTGCTCAGGGGCTGTCTTTACTTCTCTTTAGTGTTAACGACTTCAGCAGTATGTTCATGGTCTCTTCTATATCAGTATCCTCAACCTCAAGACCTTAGCTAAATTCTTTTTTTAAACTGTATCTTGGAAAGCATCATGTAAGTAGAGACCTGGAACAACTTGTATTTATTTCGGTAAACAGCATGGCAAATGTTGTGAAACAAGAACACAGGCGTAGTGATCAGTTTTGTTAGAGATATGTGGCTGCTGTCAAAATTTGCTACTGACATAGGTAGAAAAGAAAACCATTACCTACTGACATTTTGTTTTAGAAATGCATTTTCTCACTAAGAGTTCTTTTTAACCCTTTTTTTCTGTGGCTGTATAATAAACCTACAAGCAGCTTAGAGGGCTCTTTATTCAACATTGCCTGATGGACTTTGTGCTACTTTCACTACTCATTCTGAGTAGGTAAGAGCAGTTATAAGCACATCGTTAGGAAAAAGTAGATTCCATCATTGGATTTCTTGTTAGGACAATGCCATTAAGGATGAGGTAGTTTATTTAAGATAGTGCCCAGAAAGTGGTTGTATTGAAAAGTGAACTGCCTTTGTAGCAGGGCCTCAAATGATAGAAAGTTATATTGATTCAGGTATCCAGAATACCATGTAATTCAAAGTAACTCCATTTTCCCAGCCAAATACATTTATAAATAAGATAGTTATAGAGATGATATTTAGGCACGGAATGTGATAGCTCTAATCACTTGAGGAATAAAGACTTGTCAGTGAAACAAAAATAAAGTTCAAGAAAGATTTTTAAAGCATAGCATACCTTAATTGTATTGCCAGCTTTTTGACCTGTTACGTTCAACCTATGGAGGGTTATTTGTAGATAATTAAATGGTTTCTTTAATTAGCATTTCAGACAATGTTCAAAACAAATTTTGCTGATAGACTCTTGAGAGTTAAGTTGATTTCTGAGTGGGGAAGGGTAACACATAACACAGTTTGAAGTGCATCAGTGTTGTATAAAGAGCTCAAGACTTAGAATTAAAAGATCTAAATTGTAGCTTGTAGCTACAAAACCTTGGGCTACATTAGTCATTCTCAACTGGGAATAGTTTTGCACCTTGGGAGATTTTTGGTTTAAAGGGAGAAGTAGGGAGTATACTATGGAATCCATTTGGGTGAGGCCAGGGATCTTACTAAAAATCTTTCAGTGCACAGGCCAGTCTAAAGCAAAGAATTATGCAGCTAAACATGTCAGTAGTATGCAGCTGAGAAACCCTGGGCTAGATATTTTAATGTTCTGGAGCTTTTGTGTCTTCATTTTGTAAATGGGATTAGCACATAAACTTCAGAGAGGTGTTTCTGAGAGTTAAAAGTTCTAAAAGATCACCACCGTACCTTTAAGACACAAAATGTCAAGTTTTTTTTTTAATAACAGCTTTATTGAGATATAATTCATGTATCATGAAATTCACCTTTTTAGAGTATAGAATTCAGTGGTTTTTAATATGTTTCCAGAGTTGTGCTACCATCACCAGTGTCTAATTTTAGAACATTTTTGTTGTCCAAAAGAAACCTCTTATCCAATAGCAGTCATTCCCCATTCCTCCCACCCTCTATCGTCTTAACAGCCACTAACCTATTTTCTGTCTCCCTGGAGTTGCCTATTCTGGGCATTTCATGTAAATAGAATCATCTAATTCGTGGCCTTTGGTGTTTGCTTTTTTCATTTAACACAGTATTTTTTTGTTTAACACAGTATTTTTAAGATTTATCCATGTTGGGACGCCTGGGTGGCTCAGTTGGTTAAGTGGCTGCCTTCCGCTCAGGTCATGATCCCAGCCTCCTGGGATCGAGTCCCACATCGGGCTCCTTGCTCAGCAGGGAGCCTGCTTCTCCCTCTGCCTCTGCCTGCCACTCTGCCTGTGCTCGCTCCTGCTCTCTGACATAAATAAATAAAATCTTTAAAAAAAAAACAAAAAAAAAGATTTATCCATGTTGTAATAGATATCAGTACTTCATTCCTTTCTTTGGTTGAATAAGAATGCCATCATAGGGGCGCCTGGGTGGCTCAGTGGGTTAAAGCCTCTGCCTTCAGCTCAGGTCATGATCCCAGGGTCCTGGGATCGAGCCCCGCATCGGGCTCTCTGCTCAGTGGGGAGCCTGCTTCCTCCTCCTCCCTCTGCCTGACTCTCTGACTACCTGTGATCTCTGTCTGTCAAATAAATAAATAAAATCTTAAAAAAAAAAAGAATGCCATCATACCATATGTTATTTGTCCTTTCATCAGTTGATGGAAATTGGCTTGTTTCCACCTTTTGGCTGTTATGAATAGTACCATTTTGAACGTTTGTATATATGTTTTTTGTGGACATGTGTTTTTAGCTCTCTTTAATACATTCCCAGGAGTGAAATCGCTGGGTCATATGGTATAGCTTGATGTCTAATTTTTTGAGAAACCATGAACTGTTTTCCAAAGTGGCAACACCCTTTTACATTTCCATCAACAGTATAGGAGGTTTCATTTCCTTTATGTGCTTATCAACATTTGTTATTTTCTGTCTTTTGTCATTTTAGCCACCCAAGTGGGTGTAAAGATGACATCTTGGGTTTTGAAATGCATTTCCCTGATGACTAATGTAGTTGAGCATCTTTTCATGGGCCAGTTGGCCATCTGAATATCTTCTTTGGAAAAATGGTTAATAGATCCTTTGCCCATTATGTAAGTCAGGGTTCTCCAGAGAAAAAGAACCAGTAGGATATATATAAAGAGATTTTATATAAGGAATTGGCTTATAATGGAACCTCATTATGGAGGCTAAGAAGTCCCACATTCTGCATCTGCATACAGGAACGACCCAAGAAAGCCAGTGATATAGTTTATTTAGTCCCAATTCCAAAGGCCTGAGAAGCTGGGTAGTTGATGGTATAAGACCCAGTCCCAAGGGGAGCAAAAGACCAAAAAAAAGGCAGTCTGGCAGAGAGGGCAAATTCTCCCTTCCTCTGTCTTTTTGCTCTGTTCAGTCCCTCAGTGGATTAGGTGATGCCCACCCACATAAGGGAGGACAGTCTGCTTTTACTACCAATTCAGAGGTTAATTTCATTCAGAATCACTCTCTTAGACATACCTAGAAATCATGTCTAGCCAAGTATCTGGGTACCTATAAAGTTGACACAAGTTGATAGATTATTCACCATGTTCATTTTCAAAACTGGAATTGTCTTTTTATTGTTTAGTTGTAAGAGATCTTTGTATATTCTTGATACAGGTCCCTTGTTGATATATACCTTTATATTAAAAACAAATACTTACTTCAAAGAACAGTAAATATATGTGACTATTTAATCTAGACTCAGATGAATAGGAAACAGCAGGAACTTTATCATTAGGGCCTAGAATATTGTATTACACAATTGTCTGTACTGAAAAAAAATTTTTAATTACATTAAAACATAATTGAGTTTCTTTAGGCTTAACATTTTTTAGGTTTTTTTGTTTTGTTTTTGGGAGTGGGTATGTAAGGAGGAGGACTGGTTCTGTTTTTTTTAAAGGAAGAAAGTGCTGGTAAGGAGAGAGATTCAGGGGAAATCTTTTAAGTTAATTAATTAATTTTTTTAAATTAATAATACATTTTTGGTGTTTTGGTCTCTTATGTGCATTGTGTGATGAGTCAAACAAGTGGGGACCTTTTTTTAGTCCTTAAAATTCAGATTGAAAGGAGAGAGTCATTTTTTAAGGATTACGAAGTTTTTATATAGAGTGTCTTAAATGTATTAAAATGGTGTCTTGTTTCATGGAAGTGTAAATACATATATAGGTAATATCTGTATGGCTTTCTTCCATCCTAGTTCAGTCAAAGAGTGCTGATCCTTTGAAATCAAAACATCAGTTGGACTTAGAACGTGCTCATTTCCTTGTTACTCAAGCTTTTGATGAAGATGAAAAAGGGAATGTTGAAGATGCTATAGAATTGTATACTGAAGCCGTAGATCTCTGTCTGAAAACCGTATGTATAGCTAATAGTTAAATTTGGTGGAATTATGCCAAGAAATTTCTATTACTAGTGAATTTTATTTAATAATTCTTTAAAGAAAAATAATTATCCTATCATTATAAATATGTTATTTTTCATTAAAAGATGATGAAGAATAGAAAACTAATGATGGGTTTTAATCCCTTAAAAAATTGACAGTAGTAAGATTGAGTCATTTGGCAGTGGTATTTTTTAACTACAGGTATTATTTTTTTTTATCTGTTTAAACGCATATACCTAAAATTATCACAGGAGGAATCATTACAAATCTATGAATTTAGAATAAACCTCCCCCTTTTTAAAAAATGTCTTACATTTAAAAATAAGGTATTGGGGCGGGGGGAACAAGGTAGTGGTTTGGGAGAGCTTTATTCATTTGCAGTGTGAAATCTATGTGCTGAGTGGCTTTTACTGCTTCCTGAGGACCCTGGTTGGAATAGCTAAGTTTAAGGGCATCTAGTGCATAAGAGCAGTGCATTTGACAGGAACGTGAGGTGGAATGATAGAGTGGTGTTCTCAGTATTGTCAGAGGACTACCTTTTTGTTCAACCATCTGGCCTGACTTTTTGAGGTAAGTGCTGGTCTCCTCAGTTTCCTGCCGCTCAGCTTTCCATGGCACCATGTTCTTAAAATTATAGTTCATTTATCACATGAAGTGGTCTTCAGGTTTACCTCAATGACAAGTTTTCAACACTACCTTAAATATACCTTTAAGGATGAAAACAAATTGTCATCTTTGTTTATGCTCTCATTATTTGAAGAAATACATTGCATTATAAGTTTTTTGCTTAGAAATATGGATCAAGCAAAGAAAAGAATTATGCTTCAGAATGTCTGTCTCTCTTTCTCTTAAGTCTTATGAAACTGCTGATAAAACTCTGCAAAATAAACTGAAACAGTTGGCTCGACAGGCACTAGATAGGTGAGTTTTGGTCACTCAAGTTCTTATCCATGGATAGCAGTGTATTGTGTTACTTAAATTTGACAGATTACTCTAAATATGTCATAGAGTTCATAGTAACAAACCTCCATCTCCAAGCTGAGATCTAGAACAAGTCTACCTTCTTCCTCTGGGTGAATTTATTCCTCTCTAGTTCCCTATTTTATTTTATTTTATTTTTTAAAGATTTTATTTATTTATTTGTTAGAGAGAGAGAGAGCGAGCACAGGCAGACAGAGTGTCAGGCAGAGGGAGAAGCAGGCTCCCTGCCAAGCAAGGAGCCCGATGTGGGACTCGATCCCAGGACACTGGGATCATGACCTAAGCCGAAGGCAGCTGCTTAACCAACTGAGCCACCCAGGCATCCCTAGTTCCCTATTTTAAACTCAAGAAATATCAGATCAGCCAAGACCTGTTTTATTTAGTTTTTGCTATGTGTAAAGCAATGATTATATTTGAAGTGGAAGACTTCCTTCTGTTGTGTAATATCAGATTTCTGGGGAGAACTTCCAGAGAGCCTTTCAGAGCTACTATTAAAAGTAGAGAAATTGAGAGTGAGCTGGCCTTTAACCATTCACATACCCCAAATTATACAGTGTATGTAGCTCCTTCAACTCTTTGCTCAAATGTCAACTTTTCGAACAAGCCTGCCCTAAATATTTTATTTAAAATGGAATCTCCTCCAGTAGTTTCCTTCTACTTAATCCATTCTAATAATATTCTTTCCCAGAGTTCTTAACTACTTTCTAAGGTATATGAAAGTTGCCAGTTTTTGTTTTTTTGTTTTTTAAAGATTTTCTTTATTTATTTGTCAGAGAGAGTGAGCACAGGCAGACAGAGTGGCAGGCAGAGGGAGAAGCAGGCTCCCTGCTGAGCAAGGAGCCCGATGTGGGACTCGATCCCAGGACGCTGGGATCATGACCTGAGCCGAAGGCAGCCGCTTAACCAACTGAGCCACCCAGGCGTCCCGAAAGTTGCCAGTTTATAATGTTTGTTATTAATGTCCATGTCCCTTTGAACCCCCAACCCTCCATGTAAACTCTGTGAGTGCAGAGAAATTTGTCTGTTTTGGTCAATGCTGTAACCACCTAGCAGAGTGCCAGACATACCATATGTGTTCAGTAGGTATTTGAGAATGAACAGATTTGCACAAGAGAATTATACCTCTTAAAGGGTGTTACATATGAAGGAAAAGGGTGGAAATTGCATTTTTAGTTATAGCGTGAATTAATAAAATTACCTCCTTTTGAAGGTCTGACTTGGTAACTGTACTACCCCTAGTCCTTTTTTTTTTAAATTGAGGCTTAATGATCATCCTTCCTTTTCAATGTCATCTAACATTTAGTTTGTCTCTCCAGATTCATGAGGATATGGGCACTTGACAGATAGTTATCGTGTCTATCTTCACTTTTTTCACTAGTCAGATTCAGAAGTGATGTTTATTACCTATGTGGATAACCCATCCAGTAGCCTCTGAGTGCATCCTAAACACAGATGGGTGGGTCAGTCATTGGCTCCTTTGAGGGTCTGTTCAAAATTATGGGTCCTCTTTCTAGGAGAAATGTACATAAAATTTCTTTCGTGTGTATTTTATGTAATTTTGAAAGTGTTCACAAGATTCCTAGAGCTCATATGTGGACCTCAAGTTAAGAACTTCTGTTTTTTAGCTCACTGAACCTTTGACAAAACAAAGCCAAAATTCCCTTGAATATCATGTGAGACATTCCATGATCAACTTTTTGCCCTGGTCTCCTCTCCTTCTGCCTCTTGTTTGTACTTTTCATAGGGCCTTCATCCTTTTTTTTTTTTTTTTTAAGTTATCTTAACTCACTATACTGTTTCATACTTCTGCACATGCTATTCTCTACTTAGAATGCTCCCTCATTCCCCAAGTGGACTTCTCTGCAGCTCAAACATCGATTCAGAATAACCTCTCCTGACTCTCTTTTCTTGGTCATTAAGTTAATACCATCTGCCTGTAGGGTCACTCACATACAGTACTTCTGGCATCTGTCACTTTGGATGTAGTTGTCTTTCTTTCCCCTCAAAACTGTGAACACCTGAAGAGCAGAGATTGCATTTTATACTTTCTTGTATCCCCTTACCTTGCATAGTCTCTGACATGCAGTTTGTGCTCAGTTAATGTTAGCAGTAATATTATTATCAATTACTGTAGATCAGTTGTGAAATACTTATTTTTGGAAGTAGCTTAAGAAGTGAACTGCTGATTGGTATGTGTGAATCTTCTATAGTAATTTACATTAGAAGTGTTTGACTGGTTCTTGAAATTTTATTTTCTGGAAAGCTTAAATGTGAGAAGAAAAACTAGAACAGTTTTTCTGTACCTCTTTCTGTTACAGAGCAGAAGCATTGAGTGAGCCTTTAACAAAACCGTTATGCAAAATCAAGTCAACAAATATCAAACCAAAGCCGCCTCCAACAAGAGCACATTTTCCTCTAGGGACTAGTCCTTTCCTGGAAAGACCTCAACCCTTTATAAGTCCACAGTCTTGTGATGCACAAGGACAGAGATATACAGCAGAAGAAATAGAAGTTCTCAGGTAAATCAGTTTATGATTCATTGTAATGAATAATTTTGTTGACATAATCAGTGCAGGTAATTTTATTTTCATTAGGTTTGCTGAGTTGTAATCATATCTTTGTTATAGTGTGTTGTGCTTTTACTATGAAATTAAAAATTATATTGTCATATAGCCTTAACTTGAAATACTTAAAACGTGTTATAATATATTTTAATATTAGCATTTCTACCAGACATGTGTTTTCCTAAAAATTCTGGCATACTTTAAAATCGAACACTAAGGGTCAAACAGCAGAACAGAGCTATGATGGACCATTTACCATCTCTGCAGCTGATAACCAGAGCCCTGATGGGGAAAAAACTGTTAACCTTGAAATAGTACACTTTCAGCAAAGGAAAGACTGAAGTTTTGAATAGTTTTTACATTTCTTTAAAGGATTATAAAAAAGAAAATAAACATAAAACAGAAGAATATGTGACAAAGACCTCATTGCAAAGCCAAAACAATGTATTGCCTGGTCCTTTATAAAGAAACATTTGCTAACTCAGGGTCTAGAAGCAGCCTCAAGGTATATTATAAATGCAAACAACAAAGACGAGGAAACCTTGTGATTGCATTCAGAGCCAGTGTAGATGGGATGTATCTCTGAGCCAGTGTGACTGCCCTTCAGTTGAAGGGGATCCAAGCTGCTTAGTGCTGTGCAAGTCATGTAGTTGCTCACTTTTAATTTCCTAAAATTGTGCTGAAAGGGTTCCTTTGTTTGTAGTAGTCACCTGAAGGCATTTTTTTTCCTAATGAAGATTTTAATTCTTCTAATATATCTCATTTTGCCTGGAAAAATTGCATATGAATCCCCCACAACACACAGCAAGGCAAAGACGTGGTTTTGGAGCTGAGAGACAGTACCAATCTAACACTGAGGCTACTTAGCATCCATGTGCTCCTTTTACACACATTTGAATTTCATGCTACAACAAAACAATAATATTTCTACCTAACAGAATTCAGCTATCCTTCATACAGGCAAAAAGTTGTCATTCTCTCAAAAATGAGGATACACAGTCATTTTATCTGTTGCTCACTGTATTAATTAGTTCTCAAAGTCAGTCACAATCTCACTAAATATTGTTACCTAAAGGCTAAGTTGTGAAACTACCCTGTAACTACTTCTAAATAAAATGAGGGAAAGAAGCAGAAGAAGGAAATAGTTGATACATACTACTGAACATACACGTAAAACATGCAAAGCTACTATAAACCACATTTGTTTAATTTGTCATGTGGCCATAGCTTCCTTCTTGCACTACACATTCCTCATTTTCATAACCAGAAAATAGGAAGAACATATTTTCCAGAATTGTAATTGTCATGCTTTTTTAAATCTCAAAGTAACCAAAGCAATTGCTTTCTCCCTTTGAGATTAGGATAGAATTCATTTTGTGTCTTGGTGTCAAGGATACTCTCAATACCTATAGTACAGGCTTATCTTGAGACCATAGTTTAGTTGTAAAGGATATAAGCCTTTAAGACTAAGTCTTACTGAATTGAATTGAATTGAATTGTTTATTTTTTGGTATTCAACTAATTCTGTGAAAATTTTATTCAAATAAAGATATCAACAACATGAGATTGTCAGGTGTTATTATAGTGCCATACTTTGTCATATAAATTTCAGATAAGATTGGTAGTTAAGGTAAACTTGAATATTTACTTTAGATTTTATTCCTTGTACTTTATAGGACAACATCAAAAATAAATGGTATAGAATATGTTCCTTTCATGAGTATTGATCTGAGGGAACGTTTTGCCTATCCAATGCCTTTCTGGTAAGTAAGCACTATTGTACTTTTTACTTCCAAGATGATTCTAATTTTTCAGTAGTTTTTCCATACTCTGAAATCCAATTTAGCTCATAGCCTTGAAATCAAAATTTGTAATAAAGTTTGGAAGAGAGGCACAGCTGTGGGAAAAATGTAAGACAACATAGCAAGAGTATCTGTGTGGTCATTTGCCTGGTAATGGGCACATATGGATCTTCTTTTGCCTACCATTACACTAGCATAGTACCTGGCACAAAGTAAATATTTGTTGAATCCGTGTTTGAATCACAACCGCAAAGTCAGTAAAGAAAGAATTGAATGGAATAGAATAGAATAGAATAGAAAAGTGGAATAGAATGATGACGGTGTCATTATTTACTTAAATAAGTACAGTTCAGGAAAGGGTTAATTATGAAAAATGTTGGTTAGCACAGCCTTCCAGGACAGTGGCAGCTTGTGGTAAGAGCCTTAAAATGGGGGCGCTTGGGTGACTCAGTGGGTTAAGCCTCTACCTTCGGCTCAGGTCATGATCCCAGGGTACTGGGATCCAGCCCCGCATCGGGCTCTCTGCTCAGCATGGAGTCTGCTTCTCCCTCTCTCTCTGCTTGCCTTTCTGCCTACTTGTGATCTCTGTCTGTCAAGTAAATAAGTAAAATCTTTGGGGGGGAAAAAAAAGAGCCTTAAAAATGTTACTTGGTTCATGACTCCCAGCGTCTGTTAATTCTAAGGAAAAAAATTTGACTAAAGATGTGCATAATAAGGGCATTCATCAATGAATGAATGAAACAAACTAAGTAGCCAACAGTAGGAGAATGAATAAATAAGGGCACATCTATATATTTTTTATATTATTATAGTAAGTGTATATGCTACCAATAAAAAATACATCTTTGAAAGATGTAGGGAAAATGCTTTCAATATAGTAAATTTAAAAATAGAAAATTTGGATGTTATATGTAAATTTCTTTCATTTCTTATGTTTATAGATAAATAGAAATGATGTAAAGATACACATCAGATATTTACAGTGGTTGTTTCTAGATAGCAAAATTGGGCAATTTTAACTTTTTAAAATATTTCAAAACTTTTGCAATGAGCATGTTCTATTAGAAAAAAATCAGAATTAATATTTATTACACACCAGTTGTATAAAAGGCTCTGTAAAGAACAAAAAAGAAAAGTATCTGAAATGTACAAACTTTGTAATATAATGTAGAATTTAACAAGATAATTACTTTTCTAAGTTAACCCTTATTATAAAACAATATAGTAAGCACTACTAAGTGCTTTATATATATTTTAAGATTTTACTTATTTATTTAACAGATCACAAGTAGACGGCGGGGGGCGCAGGGGGAAGGGAAGCAGTCTCCCTGCTGAGCAGAGAGCCTGATGCGGGGCTTGATCCTAGGACCCTGGGATCATGACCTGAGCTGAAGGCAGAGGCTTTAACCCACTGAGCCACCCAGGCGCCCCTAACTGCTTTATATTTTATTAATTAATTTAATAGCAGTAACACTATGAGGTAGATTATATTCTTATTTTAAAATCTGAGACAGATTTAATAACTTGATTTAATAACTAGCTTACAAAACTGGACAGTTTAGCTCTAGAATCTGTGCCCTTAGTATCGATCAATGCTATAGAGCTCCTCAGATATAAAAATTACTTAGACTCCAAGCAGTGACTAGCATCACATCATTGCCTGGATGAAAAAAATTAGGTTGACAACTCACTGGTTAGATGTCTAATTTTTGCTCATCTAAGAATAGTAAAACACTAGAAAATGGGAAAGGAGCTCTTTTGTTCTTTACAGAGCCTTTTATATAATTGGTATGTAATAAATATCAACTATGATTTTTTTCTAATAAGTAGAACATGCTCATTGCGAAACTTTTGAAATATTTTAAAAAGTTAAATCACCCAGTTTTGCTATCTAGAGACAGCCACTGTAAATATCTGATGTGTACCTTTACATCATTTTTTCTATTTATCTATAAATACAAGAAGTGAAAGAAAAAATGTTTAAACAAACAAGCAAACAAAAAATTTATCCCTTTGACCAGTAATTTCACTTCAGGAGACCAATTTGAAAAAATGATCATAGATGTAGTCAAAGATTTATATAAAAGGTAGTCACCAATATTGTAATATTACAATATGTATTGTAATTGTATTTACAAAACAATTGTTTTACAGTGTATTACAATTGTAATTGTGAAATTACAATATTGTAATTGTGAAACTGTGAATGTATTAGAATAATACATTCTTCACTGGTTATATCCAAGTAGGGATATAAACTTGTAGTTCTAATCTTTGTATAATAAGTTAAGATAAATCGTGTTTTTAGTGCTCGTACAACAAAACATCTATCAGAATAATACTATACTGCCATGAACAATCAAGTTTTTGAGAAATTGAATAACATGGGGAAATGCTTATAATCAAACAGTAAAATACGATACCATGCAAACTCCTTTAATTTAGGCATAGCACTTGTGACAATTGGAATTTTATGTGTTTTATATAAGATTACTTAGTGCCTGTCCTCCACACTGGATTATGTTTCATAAGGACATAGAACATGTCTGTTTTAATTATGCTCCAGTGCATAGTGCAGTATCTGGCACCTAGTAGGAACTCAGTAAGTACTTGCTGAATTAAATTTGGAGAAAAATCAAGAATAAATACTAGATTACTCTAGCAAGATTTTCCCATTCTTGTTATTTAGAGTAATCAGAAGAAAAAGTAACAGTAAATATTTCAAAACTCAAAGATAACAGACAGATAAAAAAGGACTCCACAATTTATGAATCTTTGGTGGGAAAGATTGAGTAATTTTTAAACCTTTTTTTCTTTTTCTATTTGGGTCATGTATTTTTAAATCCTAAAGTGAATATAAATTATATTTATAAAATATTTTGAATATCTTTAAATAAGAAAACACTGAATTTGATAACTTAGTGGTGACTTTTGAGAGAATAGATATTAAGGAATCTGTATTCTTATATGGCAAGTTAATAATACAATTATGGGACGCCTGGGTGGCTCAGTTGTTTAAGCGGCTGCCTTCTGCTCAGGTCATGATCCCAGCGTCCTGGGATTGAGTCCTGCATCGGGCTCCTTGCTCGGCAGGGAGCCTGCTTCTCCCTCTGCCTGCCACTCTGTCTGCCTGTGCTCGCTCTCTCTGACAAATAAATAAGTAAAATCTTAAAAAAAATAATAATAATACAATATAATTATAGGTTTGAATTAACTTTATATCTTCCCCTAAAATTTTTTTAAATTTAAATTCTCCTAAATTCATTCAACTCACTTTCTATTTAGTCAGCTACTGTTCCTAAACAGGTACCAAAATGACACCAGACCACTAGTGGTTCTATGAAATAATCATCAAAAAGTTTGAGAAGTGTTATATACAATAGTCTAAGAAATTTACATAAATCTTGGTTTATTAAACATTTACAGATGTCTTCTAATGAAGAAAACAATGTGTAGGAGTTTGTAGATAACACCTGACCACAAAACCATCTTTCTCCTAGTGTCAATATTTTTTTTAAAAACCATGTTATAGGGGTGCCTGGGTAGCTCAGTGGGTTAAGCCTCTGCCTTCGGCTCAGGTCATGATTTCAGGGTCCTGGGCTCCAGCCTGCATCAGGCTCTCTGCTCAGCATGGAGCCTGCTTCCCTGCCCTCCGTCCCCCTCCCCCAGCCACCTGCCTCTCTGCCTACTTGTGATCTCTCTCTCTCAAATAAATTTTTTTTTAAATGTTATATTCGCTTCAGTTTGCATATCATAAACTTTGTGTTACCCTAGAAATCTTACAAAATCTCAAGACTATTACCCTTGTTCTAGAAGAGGTTTGAGGAAAGGTAGATGTTTTTTATCTTGTGCTATGTACATCAGTCTTTGAGAAATACCGCACAGCATATTCCCAACACACAGATAGAGGGTAATGGATAAGAATGGTGGATCTGGCACCCGAGACCTGGATTCAAATGCCAGTTCTGCCACTTTTTGGCTATGTGACCTTGGCAAGTTATTAAATCACTTTTAAGCCTTTTTCGGAAATATTTGCTTTAATGGAATTATTTTAAAGTTTAAATGAACAGAGTATATAAAATACCTTAGCATGATATCTGGCACATGGTTATTAATCAGTAATTAGCTCCTCTCATTGTTAGCCTTGCAGAGAAGAGTTTATCAAGACCCATCATAAGGATCTGTAGCATCCTAGGTCCTTTTGAATTGAATCAGCTTATATTATTATTAATGGTTCCATTTTACTGAAACTGAATTTCTTAAATATGCCCATGTAAACTTTTAAAGTATATTCTTAAAGTAAATATGAGTGAGTTTAAGTTTCTTTCCTGTTTGTAGATATAAATTTATATTTTTTTAATTGAGAACAATGAGCACATTGACTGGATTCATGGTGAAGTGTAAAGAACCAGATTTCACCAGAGCATTATTTTAGGATAATATAATAGCTATGAGCATTATACCAAAAAAATTTAAAAAATAAATCTCTAGGAAATTTAATTTTGTTTTTGTGTCATTTTTACAGATTAATTTTAGTAGTAGTAGTATTTAATTTTTATTATTACTTCAGTGATAGATGGGGCAAGCTACCATTATCACCTAAACAAAAAGCTACATTTTCCAAGTGGGTACGACCAGAAGACCTCACCAACAATCCTACAATGATTTATACTGTGTCCAGTTTTAGCATAAAGCAGGTAAACATTTTATATGCTTTTATATGAAAGCTAACATTTTGAAGTAATTTGAATATAGATTTGGGGGTTTTCTTAGTTTTTATTATATATCAACATGCATGAGTATAATTGGAAGAATTATGCTGCACCCTTTGCTTACTGAGATGATATGAGTATGAATAACTGATTTGAGGAATTACAGATTTTTATATAGACCCTTTTTATCGTTATGTTTTTGCAGATGAGAAAGTTGAGGATCTCAGCCACCTTAATAGAATAGTTTTTTTTTTTTTTTAAGATTTTATTTGAGAGAGAGCGAACACAAGTGGGAGAGGAGATGAAGGAGTAGGGGGAAAGAGAGTATTTCAAGCAGACTCCATGCTGATCATGGAGCCCAAGACGGGGCTTGGTCTCATGACCTGAGCTGAAATCAAGAGTCGGAGGCTTAACCAACTGAGCCACCCAGGTACCCTGAGAATAGATATTTTTTAAAAAGGAAGATACTAAGCTTATTCAGAACACTTCAGTGGTGTAACAACAATATGGTTTTATTGCAAATTTTTTCAGTTAAGTTTTGCATTGAAGTACAGAGGTCTTCCAGTTAGTATAAAAATAATGGTCCTGGGGTACCTGAGTGGCTCATCAGTTAAACATCTACCTTCGGCTCAGGTCATGATCTCAGGGTTCTGAGATCGCTTTGGGTTCCCTGCTCAGTGGGGACTCTGTTTCTTCCTCTGCCCCTCCCAGCGGAAGTCTGGGAAGTCCTCTGCCCACCCCCCAGCCCTGCTTGTGCTCACTGTCTCTCTCTAATAAGTAAATATACAATCCTAAAAAAGTTAAAAAGTAATGGTCCTGAAATACTATGATTCAATAATCTTTTGATGTGCATATTCGGTTTAGTTGGTCATATAATAAACTTTTTCAAAAATGCCTTTAAATTATCATTAAAAACGTGTGGGTTCAGTGAGTATGCTTTTATCCATGTAAGAAATACATCATCCATATTTATCTAAATAAACTTTATTGAAATATTTTACTCAATTTTTCTGGAATTTATTTGAAGAAAATATGTATGAGTTTGCAATATAGAATTTCTGTTCATTTTGGTATTCAAGCAGCAGTTAACTCAGTATAAAAAGTTGGCAGCATAGGTGTAGTGCTTAAATATTGTAATGTTGAAATTACATGAATGAATTAATTAACATATTAACACATTCTTATTAACAGACAATAGTATCAGATTGTTCCTTTGTGGCATCACTGGCTATCAGTGCAGCTTATGAAAGACGATTTAATAAGAAGTTGATTACCAGGTAAAATTTTTATTTGTCCCTTTAGCCCTTTTCATATAATTGTTTCTTGACTAGAAGTTAACAGCTTTGGTTTTAACTGCATAGAAAGTGAAGAAGGCATATCACTTAGAATATTGTGGCCCTATATGTTAAACAGATGACTTATGAATGTGGAAAGATTTCCTGAAATAGTCTTAAGAATGTATGCATGTGTGTTAATATATATGAAATAGGTATGTTTTGAAATAAATAAAATTGGTCAAAGTAAAATCATATATTTATAATTATACTATAGTATATGGTAGCCACTAGCCACACGTGGATATTGTATACTTGAAAAGGGCTAGTCTGAATCAAAATGAGCTGTAAATGTAAAATGCATCAGATTTTGAAAACTAAGCACAAAAAAATATAAAATTGGAAGATATCTCAAATTTTTATAGTGGTTACACACTGAAATAATATTTTGGATAAGTTTGGTTAAATAAAATATATTAAAATCTCACCTTTTTAATTTTTAATATGGCACCTGGAAAATAGAAAATATTTCTTTTGGCTAAGAATGTGCTGCTTTAGAATGTGCTGAAATGTTGCTGAAATAGTTTTTCCTCTCAGTTTTTTAAAGTTTTATTACCTTAGATCATTTATTATAAAAATTAAGCATTATAATATTTCATGCATCTTTTCCTGAGTGGTTTTTTGTGTAAGTCCTGAGATCACAAAGATAAACACAGACCTTAGTTTTAAGCTATTTGCCATCTTGGATAAATAGATCATATAAGTAAATAATATGTAGTGTAAAAGAAAATTGATACTGATACAAATGTCTTACTAGATAATTTTGTGTAGCTTTATCAGAATTGTGTTAACTTTATCTCTGTCAGAGATGTAGTTAGTTGCCTTAGTTCTTGTTAATTGAAATGGTCTCTTCTTAAGCCAGTGAGAGAAAATTATTTCAACTGGCATAAAATATATCCACTTATTAGAAAATTTATTAGAGTATATAATTAAAAACTTAGTATTTTTCAGAGTATTGTGAAATTTGTGCCCTGCTGTATGATCTCATAAGATATTTTCTTTATATTAAATAAGCACTTTGATTAGGGTGAAATTCTTTTCCTATGCCTGTCACAGAAAAATACTCTGTTTTTATAAAATTGCCAAGACAATATCACATGTCTAAAGAAAATATAATATCCTGCATAGTAGTTTATATTGAATATTAATTTGGTATTTCAATATTTATTTTCCTTACAAAAGCATAATTTACCCTCAGAATAAGGATGGTGAGCCAGAATACAATCCATGTGGAAAGTATATGGTAAAACTTCACCTCAATGGTGTCCCAAGAAAGGTGAATAATACCTCTCCCCACCCCAACCCCTTCTCTCTCTCCTTCCCCACCTTTGAATATTGAGTAGAATCATTAAGAAATGTTATTTGTGTAAACTTTAAAAAGAGTTTGAATCTGGTATTATGCATATTGCTACCAGTAACATCATATGTTAATAATTAAAAATAAAAATTAAGAAAGTCTTTTTAAAAATGATTTTGGGAAATTTATAGAAAGGTTCAAAAAGTAACATTGAGATAATGATTACTAATGCTTAAACTTTAATGTGATAGTTCTTAATTGATTAAAAGGGAAAAGAAATCGGGCAAACTGTAAGGTCCCAAGAGTTTATACATATAGTCATAACCTCAAACCTAAGAAAGAAGTCTTTCAAATTATGTTTTCTTTTGTGAAATATATATAGTCTGAAATTACACTGCTTTCTTTAAGAACTGTGAACTTGTGTAATGGCCTGGCATTGTTGGGATTCTTTAGCTTTTGTCTACTCAGGTCCATGGATCAACATTAGCACTTACCTGAGAACTTGTTAGAATTGCAAAATTTAATGCCTTCCTGAACCTATTGAATCAGAGTCTATATTTAAACAAATCCCCTGATGCTTTCAGTCTGAGAAGTTGCTCATTGGCTCAGTAATACTCAGATTTTGGTATGTATAAAATCACATGGAGGGCTTAAAACACAAATTGCTGTCCTTCACCCCCCAGTTTGAGGGTTGGGGCCACAATTTGCATTTCTGACAAGTTCCCAGATGATGCCAGTGCTGCTAAGAAAACCCTGTGAGAACCGCTGCTCTAGATGATTACTTAAAAATTAAGCAGAATCATTGAATATGATTTTTCTGTAGTCTTTAACCCATTGTTTAAAGAATCTTTGAAAATGAAGCTGCATAATCCTCCTGTTAGTGTTAGATCAGAATTTTTCCTATTCTCATTTCCCAAATCACTTTCTGTTGTGACTTAGAAACTATATCTTTGTGGTGATCACTTACTATATTACTTAAATGTATCTTTTGGCCATAATGTTCTACTTTTACAACTGTATATAACATGAGTCTTTTTGCAGGTTTAGGTTAAAATTACATGTAGTAATATTATTATTTACCTTAATAGTGAGGCCCTTTTATAATTACTTTAGATAAAATGTACATTTCTAGAGTCTGTAATAATTTTGATGGTATAGATCCATTTAACCAGTTGGCTCAAGGTTATCACATGACAGGAAGGTTAGCCTATAAAATGGAATAAAGACATTGTATAATATTTTATAATTGAACAGATTCTAGAAATATGAAGCTATCATTACTTTAATAATGGGCATATTATGTCTTTTATTTCATCTTTATGAAAGGGTTTTTTTTTTCCTTGATAGAAAGGGTTTTAAGATATTTTGTACCACCTAAGGAAATTAATGTTCTCTTTCTCCAGGTGATCATTGATGATCAATTACCTGTTGATCATAAGGGAGAATTGCTCTGTTCTTATTCTAACAACAAAAGTGAATTATGGGTTTCTCTCATAGAAAAAGCATATATGAAGGTCATGGGAGGATATGATTTCCCAGGATCCAATTCAGTAAGTATCAGGAGGATCCAGACACAGACTTATGCTATCTAATATGACTATTTTAAATTTGAGAGATTATAGATGATATTTTTATTTAAAGGAAAATGAAACAGAGTCCGAACCTCTGAAAAATGTTAATCAATCACCTTATTAAGGAAAACTTTTTTCTTTCACAAGTATACTGCATTGTAAAAGATTCAGGGAAGCCTAAAATGCAAGTCTGCTATCATGTTGAGATACAAGACCAATTAGATACAGTGTACCTTTCTGAAGAAGTCTCTTCAGATCAAAGGGATATGTCATATTGTCATCCGTATGTATGTTCTTTGGATTATAAATTCAGGTTCAAGGTGTTTGTTTTTTAGTTTTTTACAATCTTAACACTGCTTAACCTACAAAATCAAGGTATGTGCCAGTGTCCTTTAGTTGGATGAGGTAGACTGAGCTTATGCCAGAAATTAGATTAGTATAACTTTGAATTAGGACACTAACCAGCCTGTGGCCTTAGTAGAAAAGGTATGTAACCATTCCTAGCATCTTTGCTTGTCTATAATAGGATAATACCCACCTTTCAGAGTTGCAAAGACTAAATGAAGTAATGTATGCAAGTTATCCATCCTTCATAGCTGGTTAGTTTCCCCACCTAGTACCAAGCCTCCTTCACTCTCCTGGTTCTTACAATGCTAGGCAAAGAATGTATAGGTCATACTTAAATGTAATAGGATGTTAAAATTTCTTCTTGGCCTACATGCTCAATTATTCTGTTCTTCAAATATATTTATAGTTTAGTTTCTAATTCAGTGCCTTTTAATTTACCCAGTGCAGCATAGAGAGAGAAAGAATGAGAATATATGTAAGACTTTAGAAAGTGGCTGTTCTAAGAACTCACTAAATGGTGAGTGACTGTCAGCGTCATTATTAAAGCAGCTTTTATCTGTAACATGTTTTTATTTTTCATCATATTTACCAGTAGGACAGTTGTTGCGTTCAGGAAAAACAACAGAGGTTATAAGGAATAAACTTGTGCTTAAATCCAGGTAGGAATTTGAGTTAAATATAAGAAAATAAGAAAAGTATTACTGGTCGAAAACAATCAATGATATTTAATAGCTACCATGAGGATTTATTAAAGAGCTTGGAAACAATATTAACAGTCCTGAAAATGTGTTTATGTTGCAGAATATTGATCTTCATGCACTGACTGGGTGGATACCAGAAAGGATTGCTATGCATTCAGATAGCCAGACTTTCAGTAAGGATAATTCTTTCAGAATGCTTTATCAAAGGTAAACATTTTCTCTCTCTTTGATAGTAAAAGAGGCAGTTTTTAAAAATTCATTCCTTGGGACGCCTGGGTGGCTCAGTGGGTTAAGCCTCTGCCTTCCGCTCAGGTCATATTCTCAGGGTCCTGGGATCAAGCCCCGCATCGGGCTCTCTGCTCAGCAGGGAGCCTGCTTCCTCCTCTTTCTCTGCCTGCCTCTCTGCCTAGTTGTGATCTCTCTCTGTCAAATAAATAAATAAAAATCTTTAAAAAAAAAAAAAATTCATGCCTTAGAAGAGATAATACAGGGGCTGCATTTTTAGTTATTTAGGGAAATTCTGGTTTTATTTGTTTTCATTTTTGTTTTTGTTTGTTTAAATAATCTCCACACCTAACATGGGGCTCAAACTCCACGACCCCCAGATCAAGAGGCACATGCTCCACCAACTGAGTCAGCTAGGTACCCCCAGGAAACTGTGTTTTGAAAATGGACTTCACTTTATGTACTTGCTATGGCCAGCCCTCAGTTTTCCTCAGTGATAGTGACAATCCATATTATAAATAATCCAAAACATTTGAATCTGGAATATGTCATATGGGCAAATTGTTTGATACTTCCTAAGTATTTACTTTGAGGGAAGTGGAAAAGGAGAAGTATGAGAATAAAAAGAGGAAGATAGCTTTCAAGCCTTCAGTGAATAATCCATAGGTAGAGACGTAGTGACTCAGTAGTGAAACAAGAAAATTTCAAAGATTTGACAAAGCATATTTGACCTTCAACTTTATTTGTAAATTATTTAAAAACTTAGCATTTGCTTTCCTTCATTGATAAGTTTCTACCTGATAATTATCTAAAACTGGAGGAGGGTGGGGCAATGTATAATTTATCTGATATGTTGTGAAAAGAAATGTAGTTCTTGTTCTCTAAGGAGCGTTGGGAATATCACATTTTTAAAAAGATGTCAAATTTGTGGAAATTTTCATGTAAACCATTAGACTAAAGGAAAGATAGTGTGATCTGATGGTATAAATCTGATGTTTTCTTTTAGTTACTTGTCTGTTTGGGGTCATTCCAGGTTTCACAAAGGGGATGTCCTCATCACTGCCTCAACAGGAATGATGACTGAAGCTGAAGGAGAGAAGTGGGGTCTGGTTCCCACACATGCGTATGCTGTTTTGGATATTAGAGAGTTCAAGGTTTTGCTTTACATGTTTTTCTTCTTTCTCATACCTGATAGTAAGACATTGCAAGGATCCCAAACAGTGTAATAGGCCTCTTTTATTTTTTTTCTTTAATTTAAATTTTAGGTAGTTAACGTACAGTGCAATATTGGTTTCTGGAGTAGTATTCAGTGATTCATCACTTACATACAATACCCAGTGCTCATCAGTAGTGTAATAGCTTTTGAATACTGACACATCAAGGTTCAGATGAAGTTTTAAAAATCATTCTACCTGGGGTGCTTGGGTGGCTCAGTGGGTTAAAGCCTCTGCCTTCAGCTCAGGTCATGATCCCAGGGTCTTGGGATCGAGCCCCACATCAGGCTTTCTGCTCAGCAGGAAGCCTGCTTCCTCCTCTCTCTCTCCACCTGCCTCTCTGCCTACTTGTGATCTTTGTCAAATAAATAAAAATCTTTAAAAAAATTTTTTTTTAAATCATTCTACCTATTACATTAAATAATTTGACCTCAACCATTAGAAATTATGAAATAAAAAGATGGGAAATGTAATGACAGTGACATGAAGATATTGATGACGAAACAGAAATGCCTTTTGCCTCTTTAAAGTCATAAAATTTGTCTCAAAATTTGTTGAGGTAAACACATAGCCCTCTAGATTCTGAGCTATTTTCTGGTGTTGGGGATAATCATTTCATTAGGCTCTGTGGTAGACATTCAGTAAATATTTATGAAAGGACAAAAAAAAAAAAGGGAATATCTATGAATAAGAAACATGCCATGCCAAGGGATTTGCAAATGTTTCTCTTCCTAGCAGCCCTCACATGCTCTCAGACATTTCAGATTCTTTCTGTACTCAAGATGTTGGAATAGTTTACTTTATTACTTCTTGGGTTATTGATTACCTCTTTTTAAATGAAAAAGAGATCTGTTCTATAGATTAGAAAGTACAGAGATTGTTATGGGAGGATTCTTTATCCCTGATAAAGAGTACCTAAGCTGTGTAGTCACTGGAAAGTTTAACTAGCCATGTGTTCCAGTTTCCCCTGCTTAAACTTGCAGAAGGAAGTGATCGATCAGCAATGATAGTGTTCCACTGTGTTTTAATTAGATTGATTTTCTTATATGGCATGTGGAATTGTATGAAGTATGAAAGCAGTAGGGACCTGCTGCAACATCAGTTTATCTGGTCTCAAGGCTTTCTAAATCAGCCACTACTGTATCCCTAACCATTGTGTATAAAATAGTGTTTTCCTTTAAAAGCATAAAAATTGATTACCTAAAGCAAAAAAAATAAAAACACATGTGAAATTGAATACGCTGAGAGATTTGTGCTTGGTGTAGAAATGTGTTTTAGAATATTCCACAAACATAAGTCAAAACATTGGCTGTGACATTTGCTGTTATTTAGTACTATGTGTATGTTATTTTAATGTTAAAACATCCTTGTAGGTGACCAGGATGCCTGGGTGGCTCAGTCAGTTAAGTACCTACCTTCAGCTCAGGTCCTGGGATTGAGTCCCACATGAGGCTCCTTGCTCAGCAGGGAACCTGCTTCTCCCTTTCCCTCTCCCCCTCCCCCTGCTTGTGCTTGCTCTCTTTCTCTCTCTCTGACAAATAAAGTCTTCAAAAAAATGTTAATTAAAAAAAGTCCTGGTAGGTGATCAACAGTGAGATAATAACAAGACAATTAAATTTAAATAATGAGGACGCCTGGGTGGCTCAGTTGGTTAAGCGGCTGCTCCTTGCTCTGCAGGGAGCCTGCTTCTCCCTCTGCCTCTGCCTGCCTCTCTGTCTGCCTGTGCTCGCTCGCTCGCTCTCTCTCTAACTAATAAATAAAATCTTAAAAAATAATAATAAATTTAAATAATGAAAGTCAATATAGAAGTAAGCTTGAGTTTGAAGAAATTTTCTGTGAAGATTGTGTCATTTACTTTGAATAATAAGGCTGTTTGTTGTGATTGTTTAAAGGAAACCAGACAAATAACGTATGAGTGAAATAGGCACCTGTGGTTTGACGTGAAAAGAAAACATTTAAAAGCTTACTGAATGTCAGTAAAGAGTTTCAGGTAGCAGCCGTTTTAGTTAAAAATCAGAAAGCACTATTTACATAGTTTCAATTTCACATGGGAGTTATTCTGTACAGAAGAAGGCATTTTAGAGCATATATAGTTGAATAAACTGACCCTGAGACAGGTTTCTTCACTGTGGTATAATGCTCTCTGTTCCTTTGTATACTTTATGTTCCTATCTTAATTATGTGCAAGTCACTGATCACAAGCAGCCATACCCAGCTTGAGCAGACACCTCACATTGTGGAGCTGACCCCAGTTTCCTTTGCTTACATGAACTCTGTAGTCAGGGTTGATCTTTACCTAAAAGGTTCTTCGTGTGTTAAAATTAATAGGAGTTCACCAGTATCTTTGATTAGTTATATCTAATCAACTTGATGAGTTCCCTGGGTTCATCATTTTTTTCTTAAAGATTTTATTTATTTATTTTGAGAGAGAGAGCATGAGCGAGGAGGAAGGGTGGAGGGAGTAAGAGAAGCAGGTTTATAGGCTCTCTGCTGAGCAAGGAGCTCGATGGCTATGGGGCTCCGTCCCGGGACCCCGGGAACATGACCTGAACTGAAAGCAGATGCTAACTGACTGAGCCACCCAGGTGCCCCTGGGTTCATCATTTTTATCTTAGTTTTGCTGTCTGTATTTTGAGATAGTTCCTTAGTCCTGACTCGAATTTTAAAATATTTCCAAAAATATTTATCTCATTAGGCATTTATCTCTAGAACCTCTGTTGTGCAGATAGACCCAATCTTAGACAGAAGCTATTGCCAATCTTCTACATTTGTGAATTTCTTCACTTAATAAGATTTTATTAATACAAATGTTTCCTTTTTGTTTGTCTCTGACCAGCTTGAGTATTTTATCTTCACACTTTTAGTCTCAGCAGTCCTTTGGGTCATTTTGTTGTCTCCTTGAGGTTATGTTCCATAGTCTATTGTGAAGCTACATCTCCATTTCAAGCTGCTATCTCTAAGTCCAACAAGATTTCTGAATCTGTCCAAGTCTTTTCATTTGTTCTCCCTTGGAAATAACTTTGAAAATGGAATGTTTTATCATAGATGAGATCCTTTTTTAATCTAACATTTTTTTCCCCTACTCTGGGCCTCTGAATTGCAGGCTCTCCAAACAAAATCTGCAGCTCCTTCTTAGTGTCCTTAAATGTCAGTGATGACTGGGACCTGCCCCAGAAGAGCTTAGCAATTTTCTCTCCTTTATATTCCTTCTTTAAAAAGTGTTAGGGTTCTGAATATACTTTTTTTTTTTAAGGTTTTATTTATTGGGGCATATGGGTGGCTCAGTCATTAAGTGTCTGCCTTCGGCTCAGGTCATGATTCTAGGGTCCTGGGATCGAGCCCCACATTGGGCTCGCTGATCAGCATGAAGCCTGCTTCTCCCTCTCCCACTCCCCCTGCTTGTGTTCCCTCTATTACTGTGTCTCTCTCTGTCAAATAAATACAAAAAAATTTTAAAGATTTATTTGACAGAGATCACAAGTAGGCAGAGAGGCAGGCAGAGAGAGAGGGAGGAAGCAGGCTCCCCGCTGAGCAGAGAGCCCGATGCAGGGCTCCATCCCAGGACTGAGATCATGACCTGAGCCGAAGGCAAAGGCTTAACCCACCGAGCCACCCAGGTGCCCCATAAATAAAATCTTTTAAAAAGAAAAGGTTTTGTTTATTTCAGATAGAAAGAGAGCATGAGCAGGGGGAGGGGCAGAGGGAGAAACAGGCTCCCCGCTGAGCAGGGAACCTGATACCAGACTCATCCCAGGACCCTGGAATCGGGAGGCAGATATCCTGCTTATGTAGTGCTAGGTTTTATTGGGGGGGGCGGGGAGGAGGGTGAGTTAAATATCTGTGTGGCAGGGCCAAGAGTGGACAGGTGGTAAGAAGAAATTGAGAAGAGGAATTTGAAGATTCCTGAGAGAAATGAATGTCCAGATACCACATCTTTCCCAGGCCATGATTTGCTACATTTAAAATAGTTGAGGACTGTGTCTTTCAAAAATGTCCCCCAAATAGTTTGACATCATTAGAAAATGAATACAATTTCCTAATTTGACTACTTGAAATAAGACAAATACTCTTTTGGATTTATACGCTCTTGATTTTCTGAGTCCAAGTAATGAGTTCTGTAGACACACCCAGTATTTGTTGAGCACTTACCATAACCTTAACAGTCTGTTTTATAAACTCAGTCAAGACTTCTGAAAAAGGACAGCAGTGTTACCATTTCAAGTTTACAGTCTCACTGGGGAGACAAAACTCATGCATTTGCACAAGTAGTAAACAAGATAGAATACTAATTGTTTTAAACCAAAGTAATACAGAATATTAATGTTATAAAGTTTAGAGAAAAGGTAGTAATTAAAAGAAGACAATTACTAATTACTAAATATTTTGCATTATTTGGATATATTAATTCATTTAATCTTCACAACAATGTTCTAGGAGACATTATAATCTTCATTTTGTGTGAGTAAACAAATGATCAGAGAGTAAATGACCCACCCAAGGTCTATAAAGCTAATTAAGGAGTAGAGCTGGCATTTGGTCCCATTTTTTTCTGACGCCAAAGTCCATGTTTGTTTTCTCTTCTTCACTGCTTTAGTCTTTACTGAGAGAATCAGTGGAGAAAAAAGCTAAGGAGTATCTGAAAGGATCTTAAGGGAGGAGGGTGGTTACAGGGGATCAGAGAAGGCTTTCCAGGAAAGGGGGACAGCATGGGTATTTAAATAAGTATTATTTGTGGGGATGATGAGAGAAGAGACTAAATTAGAGCCAAGGGTATGAGTACTGGAAAATAAAGTGGGGCCAGAACAGAGTAGGCTTTGAAAGGGTGGGAAATTCATGGTGCTCTAAGGCAGCACTGTCCAAAAGAACTTCCTACTATGATAGAAGTGTTCCATATCTGTGCTGTACGTAAGCTACTAGCTATACATGGTCCCTGAACACTTGAAATGTGACTAAGGAACTGATTTTTATTTTTTTATTTTAAAAAATTTTAATTTTAATTACAACCTGTGGGGTAGTGACTACCATATGGACAGCATAGCTCTTAGGAGTAGGAAGGCATCAGATATGTTACGTAGTGAAAATGTTGATTAAAGAATATTGTAAGTTGATGTGGAAGGAAAAGTATTGATCAGTATTCAAAATGCAACCTCTCTTAGAAAATGCATATAACTAATGAAAATTTGGTAAAACTGTTTTGCAACTTTCTCTCTCTTTTTTTTTTTTTAATAGGGGCTGCGATTTATCCAGCTGAAAAATCCTTGGAGTCATTTACGTTGGAAAGGAAGATACAGTGAAAATGATGTAAAAAACTGGACCCCCGAGTTACAAAAATATTTAAACTTTGATCCTCGAACAGCTCAGAAAATAGACAATGGTAAATACGTCTTTTCAATTTTGATACCTTTGATCTTTAACATGCTTTAATAATATGAAATGTATAACTGAAGTCATTTGTCATTATATGGATTAACAGACATCTAATTTTCAGGAATATTTTGGATTTCATGGGATGATCTCTGCCAGTATTATGATGTGATTTATTTGAGCTGGAATCCATGTCTTTTTAAAGAATCAACATGTATTCATAGGTAACTTTTTTGCATATTTTGGAATATGCTGTATCGTAGTCTTCACTTTTCTCATGTAAAATATAAGGATTAATTTACGAAGATTAGCATTCTTTTTGTCATGCCCGCAAATGACTGCTAAGTGATAGTTATTTTCTTCATATGCTGTTTTGATTATGCCAAAAATAATTTAAGCAAAAAACAAAAATCCTGATAACTTAGTTGTATTAGAAACACAAAACTTTTAAAAATAGTTTGTTTTAGCTCAATGAGAAATTTAGTTACTGTTTTTTTTCTTGACTTTCTCTTTTAGTACTTGGGATGCTAAGCAAGGACCTGTGAAAGATGCCTATAGTCTGGCCAACAACCCCCAGTACAAACTGGAGGTGCAGTGTCCACAAGGGGGCGCTGCAGTTTGGGTTTTGCTCAGTAGACACATAACAGACAAGGTACGGATCCCTTCTTATATGTCCCATACAGAAACTTTAAAAAATATAATTAGACCGTTGTGAACAAAATATGTAATTTGGTCACCAGCCTGTTTCATTTATATAGGTGGCTTGAAGATAGTGTTGTCTTACATAAATGTGTATTTGCCTCTAAGGAAATTTGTATACTTAAAATCTTGAAGAAAAATGTGAGTTTATGCTTGTCAGTGAGAGTTTTGAGCTTGATAATGTAGGTCTTAAGAATACTATCATTAAAATACTCTGAAGGGGGTTGGAAGATGTTAAATCATTAGGCCTGATTCTGTAAACCATAACCATAAGCTTAATAGCCTCAGAGTCTTATTTAATGTATTACTTTATACAATGTGGTCATCCATTGAAATGAGTTTCATTCAGAAAAGCAGTTTTTACAGCACTAAGTAGCTGAAATGCTTTTAAAATTAGAAGTTTTTTCCCTAAGAGCATTTTGAGCCCATTTTCCTAACTATATTGGATTCTTTGTACTTTCAGGATGATTTTGCAAATAATCGAGAATTTATCACAATGGTTGTATACAAGACTGATGGGAAAAAAGTGTATTACCCAGGTATGTTTAGTAGACAGACATTCAAACAAACATTAAAATTTTATTTGCCTGATTAAAATGACAAACTTTATGTAGATAATATGCAGAAATAATGCTGATAGGCTAATAAAAACCATTTGAACAGGCGTGCTGGTATTTATGCCGCTTTGGTGTTTTGTTCTGATTTGTTTTTAATTTAGAGACCTCAGGAATTTGAGATTCCTATATTCTTGCGTATTGCTGTCAGAGTTTTATTTCTAAAACTTAAATCCTATCTGATCAAAAATCCTATGATTTTCTATGGACTCCTTGATAAAATCTAAGCTCTCTTGCATGGTTTGTAAGACTTTTGATATTCTGACCTTAACCTTTCTGTTGCCTTTCATCTCGGGCCACAGCTTTTCATACTGCCTTCAGTGAGGTACTGTTTACTCCTGAACACTCCATGCCCTTGCTTCCCCTCTTTTCATACAGTTTCTTCTCCCAAGTATCTCTCTTCTCCCTCTCCTCTACCCTAGTTATGTAATGAGCTTGGTTAAGATCCAGCTTATATGTTATTTCCTATGATAAGTTTTCTGCCAAGCAAAGTGAATCTTTCCCTCTGTTGGGCTCCTGAGGCATTTAACATACTATATTGAAACCACTTTCCTTTCACATTAAAAAAAAAAACTTTACCATATATTAAGCATAGGAACTGTTAGTTTATGTGCTTGAGAGACAGAAATAAGAAAAATACCAGGTAGTAGGGTTATGTGTTTGTGACTGATTGGTTGCTTTGTTTGGCCATGAAAGGCTTTTTTGAGAAGGGGTAAGAGGAAGTCTGAATGACAAAAAGGGATCAGTCATGGAAAGAAATAAAGGGAAAAGCATTACAGGCAGAGGGAATAACAAGTGCGAGGACTCTAAAATGAGAAAAAAAGAGTGTTTTTTAGAAACGAAAGGCCAGTAGGCCTGGGATGGTGTGGTATCAAGAGGTCAGAAAGGTATGCAGGCTCAGATGACATGATGTTCTGTAAGCCACACCGGGGTTTGGATTTTATTCTAAGTGTAACAGGAAATCTTTGGAGAGCCTTGATCAGGAAAATGACATGATACAAAATTTTTTTTTTTTTTAAGATTTTATTTGTTTATTTGTCAGAGAGCGCAGGAGTGAGCACAGGCAGACAGAGTGGCAGGCAGAGGCAGAGGGAGAAGCAGGCTCCCTGCCAAGCAAGGAGCCCGATGTGGGACTCGATCCCAGGACACTGGGATCATGACCTGAGCCGAAGGCAGCTGCTTAACCAACTGAGCCACCCAGGCATCCCGATACAAAATTTTTTTAAAGACCATTCTTTGTAGAATTATATTGGCAGGGGCAAAAAATGGAAAAGTACAAAATTAGTGATTTTGAGAAAGAACTTAGCATAATAGGAGTGGAGTGGAGATGAGGAGGAGTGGACAGATTTGGGTTTCAGTAGGATTGTCAGGACCAGAGTTAATTTGTGGGGGCAAAAAGAAATCAAGGATGATTTCTTTTTGGCTTACTTCAAAAAAAAGCTGTCATAACATTTACTGAGATGGGCAAGAACTGAGCATGGGGCAGAGGAAGCAGTTTTGCTGTGGAGTAAAAGCAATAGTTAATTTTTTGTTGTTGTTACTTATTTAAAATATCTATTAGATATCCAAGTATAGAAACCAAGGAAATAATTGGATTTTTGGGTAGAGTTCTGAGATAAGGTTAGGGTTATAGATGCAGATTGAAGAATCAGGGGCATATAGATGCCTTTTGAGGATAGAACTGTATACACTGCTAGTGGAGAGAGTTGTAGGTACAGAGATGAGCACCCAGGACCTGACCCTTAGATTCAGACAGCTTAAGGTTGAGCAGAAGAAAGTTACTGCAAAAAAATTAGAACAGAGTACCTGAGGAAATAAAGTAAGATTTACATGACCCAAGTGAGGACAGTGTTTCATGAGGGAAAGAGTAGACAAATGCATCTGTTGTTATTTTAGAGGTAAGATAGGTTAGAGAAGAAACAATTGGACTTAGCATCCTGGTAGTCATTGTTGACCTTAACAAGAACAGAGTTGGTAGAGAGGTGAGCTTAGAAGCCCAAATGGAGCGGATTGAGGAGAGACTGGGAGGTAAGGAAGCAATTATTGACAGTTATTTCAAGAAGGCTGTGCAAAAGAAAGTGGTTTCGTTAAGTCTTGTTTTTATTTAGCCAGAGGAAAACATGGTATTCATCCCCCTGACACGGGGCGGCGGGGAGGCAGGGAAGGGGGGTACAGAAACTACACGACAGGCCCTGATTCCTATCAGTCAGTCAATATCAAGAGATTTTGATATTCCAGAATGGGCATGGCACATACTGTTTCAAGGATTAAAGGTAAATTAGCCAAATTTCCCATTTTTCATATGTTGGCCACTATACAACCAAAAAAACACAAATATTGTGAGTACCTATTAAGATTAAGATGTTTATATGGCTTTTGAACTTCAAAAATATTTTTGTTAAACTTTTTATTTGGATTATTTTTTTTTAAATATATTATTTATTTATTTGACAGAGATCACAAGTAGGCAGAGAGGCAGGCAGAGAGAGAGGAGGGAGCAGGCTCCCCGCTGTGCAGAGAGCCCGATGCGGGGCTCGATCCCAGGACCCTGAGATCATGACCCGAGCCGAAGGCAGAGGCTTTAACCCACTGAGCCACCCAGGCGCCCCTTGGATTATTTTTTAAACAATCAATGCTCCCTCTTACATATAATGATACTGCCTTTTCAGAAAAAAATACTTTCTGGTTTACAATTTTATTTTCATTACAACACTCAAGTGAATTTAAAAAACACTCTTCTATCATTCCCATTTGACAAGAGAGTAAACTGAGGCACAGAAAGGTTAAAAATCTTGTCCAAGATTTTTGTTTTTCTCCTCACACTACATCACACCACCCTAAGAATTAGAGACTTATTACTTGTTGTAGATACTAAAATGTTTAGTTTTTCCAATAGATTATATAAGTATTCAGTGTTCCCAAATAAGCTATAGCATTGATTTTAAATGACATGTAATAAGTGACATGCATGAAATAATTTTATTGTATTGGCCTTGCTTGCAATAAGACATCAGAGACTATATCATGCAGCATTGTTTGAAATAGGAAAACGTTGGAAATAATCTGTGAGAGTGTCTGAATAATGGGGGTATAAGTAAGTCATATTCATATGATGGTATATCATAGAGAGTTTTAAGAGGAATAAACCATATCTATAAAGAACATGAATCTAAAAAACATATTGAGTAAAAAATGAAAGCTTTAAAATAAGACAATATGGTGTCCTTTTTTTTAGATATATACCCACAGAAATAACATATATTCATTCATTTTTAGGGATGTTTGTGTGTTCAATACTGAAAAGATGCCCAGGGGTGCCTCTGCCTTCAGCTCAGGTCATGATCCCAGAGTACTGGGATCAAGCCCCACATCAGGCTCTCTGCTCAGCAGGGAGCCTGCTTCCCTTCCTTTTTCTGCCTACCTCTCTGCCTAGTTGTGATCTGTCAAATAAATAAAATCTTTTAAAAAAAGGAAAGAAAAGATGCCCATTAATCTGTCAGAGTCGAACAGAATGAGACTAAGGGTGGTGTCTAAAAGGGACTTTGTTTTATATGGAAGCTAGTATGACTCCCAAAAATGTTAATTTAGTTCTGAATGGTGAGGAATATAGATATATTTTTATATACTACTTTGTATCTTTAAAAAAATTGCCTCAAGGTGTGCCGTGAGGTGCGCCTGGGTGGCTCAGTGGGTTAAAGCCTCTGCCTTCGGCTCAGGTCATGATCCCAGGGTACTGGGATCGAGCCCTGCATCAGGCTCTCTGCTCGGCAGGGAGCCTGCTTTCCCCCTCTCTCTTTGCCTGCCTCTCTGTCTACTTGTGATTTCTATCTGTCAAATAAATAAATAAAATCTTTTAAATTGCCTCAAAATTAAAAAAGCACCAATCTTGATTTTAAAATCCTCTGTTGGAGAAAATTCAGCACAGGGCTGAATTATAATAGGAATTATCTTCTACCTCATGGAACGTATTCTAAAAGATAGCATTTACTTACTAGCAATTATTTAAAAATTTTAATTGTAAAGTTTTAAGTTGAAATTCCTTCGTACTATTATGTTTTAAAGATAGAATCAAGGGGGAGGGATGTCCATCCATTTTATTTTTTTCCTATCATGACCTATAAAACTTTAATTTAAAAACTACAGAAACTAAAGTATCCTTTTCTGTAAACCTACTTATTTGTAGGTGACCCGCCTCCATACATTGATGGCATTCGAATTAACAGCCCTCATTATTTGACTAAGATAAAGCTGACCACACCTGGGACCCATACTTTTACATTAGTGGTTTCTCAGTATGAAAAGCAGAATACAATCCATTATACTGTCCGGGTGAGTAAATGAACATACAATGACAGAACGCAATAATTTCAAGTACATAACGTGCTTTGCTTCTTAGTGGGATTAGCTATAGAAAAAATGTATTTCTAAAAATTATCATCTATAAATTTTTGTGTGTATGTGCTTATGTTAATTCAGCATTAAATTATGATGCTTCCCAGATAAAGTAATGCTTTTGAAAAGTAATGTTTTTATTTTTGAGTGGCATATTGAATGAACATTTTAGTTTTCAGAATAATAGTTTGGTCCTGAGGTAATGTGATACATTGAACTAATAAATTAAGCAGTTAAGACCTCCTTTATCCTATGTAATACTTTGACTTAAAAAACACAACTTTGAGCTCTTTGAAAGGAAATCAGTTGCCTATAAACATATTGCTCTCTTACAGGTGGGCTGGTTAGTTGAGGTGGAAGAAGGTTATTGTAGTTTTGTTCTGCATAGGTTTTTTTTCCCCATACATCAGTAAGGAGCTCAATTTGAATAGATTTTTAGTGGTGAAAGGGACATTGGGTGGCTGCTTCTACCCACCTTTTTTCTTCAGATGCAGAAACCAAGGCCTAGGGACATTGTCCTGAGTCAGGAGCAGAGAAAGCCAGAATAAGATCCCTAGCTGCTCAATTCCCAGTTCATTAAGCCTGTGTATAGAATAATTACTTTTATGTATGCCAACTGATTTTTCAGTCTTCTAGTATATTCTTTATGGAGTTTTCTAGTATATTCTTTATGGAGTCTTCTAGTATATTCTATGGAGTTTTTATAAGCATAAACTTTATCAATACAATTTTGTTTAAAATCTAGGTATATTCAGCCTGCAGCTTTACTTTTTCAAAGATTCCTTCACCGTACACCTTATCAAAACAGGTAAGAATTCTTTCTGGGTCATAGTATCAGAGAACTCTTAGAATTCCCTGGTCTTTTTCTCCTTTTCTCATTTTATTCACATTTAACAATTTCTTACAAAATAAAAACATTCTGTACTTGACAGTAATACAAGGGAAATATAAGTGGCCTCCAGCCTGGGTTGGAATACAAGATCTTCAGTGAACAACATTTAGTGATTCTGTGAAAAGAAATTAGGCTCAAAGAAAAAAGATTATGTAGACTTTGGTCATTAGGGAAGGATTCATCATGTAGATGAACCTTTATTTTATATATATTTTTTTAAAAGATTTATTTTGGAGAGAGCACACAAGCATGAGTTGGGGGAGGGACAAGGGGAGAAGTAGACTCCCTGCTGAGCAGGGAGTCTGCCACGGAGCTCCATCCCAGAACCCTAGCATCATGACCCAAACTGAAAGCAGATGTTTAATGACCGAGCCACCCAAGTGCCCATAGATGAACCTTGAAAGTAGAATTTGAGACTGGTTTTGCAGGGTGTGCTAGATGTCATCTGTAGAGGAAGTTTTGAGGGAGAATTCTTGGCTCCCTTATCAAATATTAATTGACCATATATGCTTGGGTTTATTTGCAGGCTCTTTATTCTGTTGGCCTATATGTGGTTTTTATACTGTCAGTACTGTATTGTTTTGATGACTATAGCTTTATAGTACAGCTTGAAATCAGGAAGTGTGTTATCTCCTGCTTTGTTCTTTCTCAGGATTTCTTTGGCTATTCAGGGTCTTCTGTGGTTCCGTGTAAGTGTTAAGAGTGTTTTTTGTGTTTAAAAAAAAAAGTCCTTGTAGTCCTCTGATAGGGATTGGATTGAATTTATAGATAACTTTTGGTGTATTGACATTTTAACAATATTAACTCTTTCAGTTTATGAACATAGGGTATCTTTCCATTTATTGTGTTATTTTCAGTTTCTTTAATTAGTGCTTAATAGTTTTCAGATGATAGCTCTTTTATCTCCTTAAATTCATTCCTAAGTATCTTACTGTTTTTGGTTATTATAAATGAGATTGATTTATCTTTCAGAAACTTCATTGTTAACATAGAAATGCTACTGATTTCTGTATGTTAATTTTGTATCTTGCAGCTTTACTGAATTTGTTGATTAGATCTAACAGTCTTTTGTTTGAGTCTTTAGGTTTTTCTATATATAAAATCATGTCATCTGAAATAGAGACAATTTTATTTTTCCTTTCCAGTTTGATACATTTTTTCTTGTTTGATTACACTAGCTAGGACTTCCAGAATATGTTGAATAGGAGTGGTAAGAGTGGACATTCTTGTCTTATTCCTGATCTTAGAGGAGAAGCTTTCAACCTTTCATCATTATGTATGTTAACTATAAGCTTATCCTATGTGGCCTTTATTATGTTGAGATATGTTCCTTTTATTCCACATTTCTTAGGGAAGCGTTTCTACCATGAATGGATGTTGAATTTTGTCAGATGCTTTTTCTGTGTCTGTTGAGATGATTATAAGATTCTTCTATTCTGTCTATTGTGACTTATCACATTGGACTGATTAGCATTTGTTGAACCATCCTTGCATCCCTAGGGATTGTGTGTTCTCATATAGTTCATTAAGTTTCCTTAAGGATTGTTCTGCATTCCTTTTGTGACAGTTCATAGATCTCCATTTTTTAGGGTTATTGGAGCATTGTTCATTTTTTGGATGATGTCCCATTTACCTGATTTTTTGTGATCCTTTGTTTTTAGGTTTGTAAATCTGCACATTTGAGTGATTAGGCTGTCTTTCCAGCTTTGCTGTGGCAGGACTTTTTCCACCAGTTAGCTTAGTTTGGGTTTCTGGGTGTCTACTGGTATTGTCCTTGGGCAGACGGGGCCTGCCATGATGGTCTGTTTTGGGGCAGTGCAGCTGTTAGGATTCTGAGAATGGGAATGGTGGTTGTGCCATGAGCTGAGAACAGTTGGGTAGGACTGCTGGCTTGGTCCTATCCAAATGAGTCTATGGAACATTGACTCTTAGTTGCTTAGATTCTCTGGTCAAACTTACTACAAAGTCAGGACATGATACTATAATCAGTAGTAGATGGGGCTATGAATTAGTTTCCCTGCTTTGGTAGAGCAACAGGACAGGACCCAGGGGTTCTGCAGCTCATTGTATGGGGACCTGCACTGAATTCCCTAGTGAGGTGAGGCCACCACTTCTGCTCTGCAGACAGGGCAGATGCACAAGCTGTGCTTTTTGTTCAAGCACCACTATGAAAAGGCTGTTGGATTATGCAGCTGTCCGTGTGCACTGGTTCAATTCCCTAGTCAGAGAGACTGAAGTCAGTATTCAGTGATGAGCAGGCCTTCAAATCAGATTTCCTGCCTGGGCTCAGCAGAAGAAGAATCTCTTTATCTTGACATAAGCCCACCTACACCCAAAGCTGTAACCAGACAGCTGTAACCAGACTGGCTTTGTTCTGCGAACTCTTGGTTATGCCTACTCTTGGCCACTGGAATGCACAGTGTCCAGTAGTTGTCACCAGCCCTTCTGGTCAGATGGGGCTGTGACTCAGTTCCTTGCCTGATGTGGGCAATCCAGGCTGTAAGGCTGGCAAAACCATTTGGCTATCCAAATCAAGCAGATCTGCACCTGTGAAGCTTCTGGGTGGAAGCATACCCCTAACTTGGTTCTACAGGTACTACTTGGGCGCTGCAGGTATGAGTTCAGCCTGCTGAGGTCCCGGTGCTGGTTACTGCAAGCTCCACCCTCTTCTTTGTCGCAGTTTCTCCTGTAATCCTTATGGTGCAAGATCAGGGGCTTTTGCAAAGCAAGTCACAATTCTTGCGGGAGGCTTGTTCAATGAAGAATCAGAAGCTCAGGGGAGACATCGCCACCTGGTGCTGGCCTGGAGACAGTGCAGTCAACATGTAGCTGCTTCTCTTGTCCTTCTAATGTAACCTGTCTTGGTTGTGGTGCAGGAGGGTGCTTCTGCCTCACACCCATGTTCAGGATTTTCTCAGTGCTATCCTCTTCTGGAATAACTGTTAGTTGTCCTTGTGAAAGGGAGCAAAGCAGGAGGAACCTTTGTTGCCATCTTGGTGACACCGTTCCCTTTTTAAAGTCTTTAAAGTAGAATTGGAGAATGGGAAGTTTTGCTAATACAAAAACTTTGTTTTATTAAAGATTAATGGAAAGTGGAGTGGCCAGAGTGCTGGAGGATGTGGAAATTTCCAAGAAACTCACAAAAATAACCCCATCTACCAATTCCATATAGAAAAGACCGGGCCATTACTGATAGAGCTAAGAGGACCAAGGTTTGTGATGAAGTAACTTTAAGTCAATATCATATTAAAAATGAGTTTAATGGAACAGAATAGGGTTTTGAAACAGACCTAGGCATATATAGGCACTTGATAGTGAAAAAGATGGCACTGCAGAGGAGCAGGGGAAGGATAAGCTGTTGAATAAATGTGCTGGAATAGTTGGAGTATCCATGTGCCAAAAAGTAACTAGACCACTTTCTCACATCATATCTAAAAATTTATTGCAGTTGGGCTACTAATAAAGGAGATATTTTAATGACTTCAGGATAAAGAAAAAGTTAAAACACAAAGAGCACATAGAAGGATTTGTAAATACTCAACACTAGTTATTAAAAAAAGAGTCCACAGTTTAAAAATGAAAGCTTGGATAGGCATGTCATAAGAGGAACAATCCAAAATGGCCAATAAACCGTTGTAAGAGCCAAACATTTGTAACAACCCAAATGTTCATCAGTGGCATTGAAGATTATAAAATAGAGTGCTGCATAACAATGAAAATAAATTACAGCTACCCACAACATGATGGATAAGTCTTAAAAACAATGCTGAGCAGAAGCCATACATAACAGAACATCAACTGTATGATTCCACTTAAGTGAGGAGCAGGCAAAATGAAACTATTATTTAAAGATGCATGCTTAGGTTGTCAAACTATATAAAAGCAAGAAAGTAGGGGAGGAGGTTGGAAAATGGGTGAAATAGGTGAAGGGGATTAAGAGGTACAAACTTCCAGTTATAAAATAAGTCAGAAGGATGAAAAGTACAACAGAGAATATAGTCAATAATACTGTTGCACCGTACAGTGAGTGCACCCACTGTGGTGAGCATAACGTAGAGAACTCGTATCACTGTTGTACATCTGAAACTAACATAGGTCGACATACTCTTAAAGAAAGGCAAGACAATGTTAAATGTTAGCTCTCTGGGGCCAGGAGCTGTAATGAGAAAGGCACGTACAGGGACTTCTACGGTGTTGAGAGTTGTGTTGATTTAGGTAGTGACAACCCATGTGTTCACTTTATGTGTTATGTAGGCTGTATGTTATGTGTATATTGTGTTCTATTTCTCAACTTAAAAAGGTTTAAAAAATAAAAATAATAGCCTTAATTTTGCCTCTTTATAAACATTAATAATCCTTTATATACGGTTAAGCTAGTTTTCTACAGTTTCATAGGTGAAATAAGGTATCTAGTTGTTGCTCTTTTGTATTCAATTTGTAGATTGAAGTAAAAGGATTTAACATAAAAGTGTTTGACAGTGTGTATCTTTTGCTTTCCCTATTCATGTCTTTTGCCCATTTTTCTCTTGGAATTGTCATGGTTTTAACTGTAGGCACATATCACATATTTGCAAGTATTTTCCCAGATCACTTTTTTTTTTTTTTTCACATAAAGAAAATTTTCATTTTAAAGTAAACAGATCTGTCTTTTCAGGTTTATTTTGCTATGGGCAGGAAATATTACCCCAGTATCAGATTTGTACCATATTTTTTTCTAGGTCTTTTGTGGTTTGCTTTTTACATCTAGATGGAATGTATTTTTGTATTTGGTGTGAATACAGTGTCAGTTCTTTTTCCTAAGTTTGTCACCTCAGCACCATCTAAATAATCCTTCTTTTCTCTACTGACTTGGAATGCCATGTCTACCATATGCTAATTACTTCTGTAAATTCAGATTTCAGGCTCTCTCCTTTTTTTCTCCAAAGACCATATTTTATCATTGAAATTTGACAGTATTCTCTGAGAGCCTGTGGTAAAAATACTTTTTTTTTTTTTTTAAAGATTTTATTTATTTATTTGTTAGAGAGAGCGAGCGAGCACAGGCAGACAGAGTGGCAGGCAGAGGGAGAAGCAGGCTCCCTGCCAAGCAAGGAGCCCGATGTGGGACTCGATCCCAGGACGCTGGGATCATGACCTGAGCCAAAGGCAGCTGCTTAACCAACTGAGCCACCCAGGCGTCCCAAAATACTGTTTCTTCTAAACTAAGTTTAATACTAATCTTCCTGGCTTCAATTTAAAAATATGAATATAAATCAATATTAAAATATAAATGGCATCTAGTATAATTAAGAATAAAAATAGTATATGCATGTGTTCCAGAGTGGTTTCCACCTCCTAAAGCTTTAGAAAGCATATACTCGATTTAATAGTATATCTGCACTTTATTTTTAGGTATTTGAGACTAAATAACAACAGTAATTGTTCCTTTTTATTGCCAGGCAATATAGTGTTGGATTTGAGGTTGTAACAGTGTCTGTGGTGGGAGATCCTGGTGCCCATGGCTTTCAGAGGAAGTCTAGTGGTGACTACAGGTAATGTTGGCATTTTGACTACATCTAATTTATACTTTACTCTTTGTGGCAACATCTTCTGTAAACTTTGTTCTCATTTCCCTGCATATAGGTGTGGGTTTTGCTATCTGGAATTAGAAAATATACCTGCGGGGATCTACAATATCATTCCTAGTACTTTTTTGCCTAAACAAGAAGGACCTTTTTTCTTGGACTTCAATAGTATTATCCCAATCAAGACAACACAACTTCAGTGATGCAGCTTTCAGCATTTCCTGGATTTTATACTTACCATATCAGCTCTCCAAATGAGGACAGAAATCCTCAGGACACCAAACAATCAGAACAGAATTAAATCCCTCAGAATGTTACAGTGGGATCTGGTGCTGCTCAAGTCAGAGTGTTTAGAATTGTATATAGTCAGAATTACCCTAAATCATTCAGAAGTACTATTTACATGGTTTTGTGTGTATAAGGACTTGGTTTGCATTGGGGGGCCCCATTGTATAAACAGACTGTGGAGGATTAAAGGTTAGGCTCAGTCAGCACTGTATGGTGCCTTTACTAAAAGAAAATAGAGACCGGATAAGGGACATGACTTATCCACTCAACTGGGTGCAACAGTAGGCTGGAATAATATTCTGAAATACTTATATTTGTCTTTTGGCAGAGCATGTTGTAAGTTAAACTTGCTTGTGTTGTGACTCTACATCTTGGGCAGCTAATTACCAAATGAATCATGTTACCATAACAGATTTTGTGTTACAGTTTTTAATGTTTGTTGCCCAGATGTTACGAAAGAATAAAGCTTTAAGAAATATTTTAACTTAGTTTATAATGAAGGTGGTTGAACCTGTCTCCCATTAACTCATGTAAGGAGAGCTGAGATATATTCACTATTGCAGTTCTTACCTTTATCAGGCTAAATGAAGGTAGTAATCTGAGACACTGAAGACATTACAATTTAGTTTGTATAGTCTTTTAAAAATTGCTCTTATGGTAACATTGAAAAAAATAAGATTGAAAATTTAATATATGGTAATTGGGGTTGTATTTGGAAAAACTGCCAAGATACTAATGCCATGTATAAATTCCCAGTTTACATAGAAATCCATGAGAGCAAAATGATGCTCAGGATTTTAAACATCTGAAAATAAGGTGGAATTTCTCATCATCTCTACTTTATAATTATCACCACTTATTTTGTATTTCTGCTACCTTGATTTGAAATAAAATCTTTATACTTATGGAAACTGCATAGTTTAACCTAAAGATTATTAAAAGGCTTCATCTAGTACATTCCATCTAAAAGAACTCAATATTTACATGACAGTTCAGACTTCAGCAAATCTGTTTCATACTCAGGACAGTGATTCCACTTTGGTAAATATTTAATACTTTGAATTTTAGATGGATTCATTTTCTGTGGCCCTTTAAAGAAAAATTTAAACACATAATTGGAACATTTTATGTTAAAGATATTTGTACAGGATGCAAACAAGTAGGACCTAATTCCTGCCCTCAAAAACTGAATGGAGACCTATATATAATGGTTTAATCTAATATTAATTATTATAATAGAGATCCAGATATGGTGCTACAGATAAGGGAAAAACAGCCTGAATGTCAACCCGATGCACATTAGAATCACCCCGGGGGAACTTTTAAAAGTTTGGTACCTCAGGTGTACCCCAAATGATCTCGGGCTCTAAGACCAGCCTTCTTGGAGCTTCCCGGGAGATTGCAGTGCAGCAGAGGTTGGGAAGCACTCTGACATAATCACCTTGTCTTCATTCTCCTAATGCTGTGTTCTCCTTACTGCGCTTTAGTCGCAGCAGCAGAATCCTAACTCAGACCTTCGTAGTTGGAGCTTAAATTATTAGGGTCCAGGGACTTAACTGGAAGTTAGAACAGATGCCCACTGCATGCCATGCTCTTCCTTGTGGCAAGAAGGTTGCCTAGAATGGAAGATTTAGGCAACATCAGGGTTTCTTACTGGAAGACACACAAAAGCAAACATTTTCTTAAACTGTTTTTATTACACTCAAGAAATTAAGACAAGTACAAAATAACCTTGTAATTAGGATACTGTATCAGTTATTAAAAAAGGAGAAAACACTACAGTATGAAGATTTACAAATGACTAAAATATACAAGCTGTGTCAGAGTTAACAGACAACTTGAAATGGGGTTGCTTTTCTTTTAGAAATGCTAAAGTTTTCTTAACAAAGGACAAAAAATACAGTGCTCTAAATATGTGTAACCAGAAAAACATTAAAGGAAAGCAATCTTAACACGTACTACTATTAGCATAACAGACTTCATTGCTTCTATTTAACAGCCTGTGCCAACACATGCCTACTCCCTTTCCTAGCTTTAAGGAACAATTCCCTCTAAGAAATACTAATGCAGCATAACTCTTAAATAATTTATTTTTAAAGTCACAACCTACAGAGAAATTGACACTTTGTCAATCTAGATATAATCAATGGCAACCATTCTTCACATGCACTTCTCTTAATGCTTAAGTCCCAAGGCTGGTGGGATAAGGTTTATGCTACAGACTCTCCTCCCCCACAGCCACAAATCGCCTTCTATGGTATGTCCCTGCTACCCTCCGTCCCTCCCATCCCCATGTTGGCATTCACCTTTCCCACCCCAAAAAGTGCAGTTCATGGTGTAACCTTTATAGAAAATGGTTCTAATGGGTATCCCAGCATATAGGCTTTTTAAAAAAGCCCTTCTGAATACCAGAGGTGATGAAAATGGTGTTCTTGGATTTTTTTTTTTTTTTTTTAAGCCTTCGCTGGCCCAGAAAGGTGTGTTCTGAATATCTGAGTTTGTTCTTGTGTTGTTTCATTTCAATCCCCTGGGATATAAAGGAGACACCATCTCCATTTTCCCAAATTGAGGGTAAGAGAAGGGAAAGAGAAGCAAGCTGTTGACCCCAGTTTGGCTCAGCTTCCCAGACCCTTTCCTGGCTCGGGTTCTTTCACAGGAACTAGTTATTGCTTCCATAACACTGTTACGGGTAATATTCCACAAAGGCTGTGACCCTGGTCACAGTCCACTGCAACAACGCCTCTGCTCTGAAAAACCAGCCCAAGAGCTCTCTCCCAGAAGAAAACTCTTCAGCCCTCAAGGTCACACCTTCATTAGTGCAGTTTAGAGTAAACGCTTAAGATTTGGCATATATTAAATGATTATTGGCACAATGTTCTCCATACAGTTTCGTGTATAAATACTGCTATGCACTTGGGCCAGGGCTTTGGATGGATCAGCCAATCTGCACCATTTTTATGTCAGCAATAATCCCATCTCTTCCCTTCGAGCACTGGAGGGAGAGCTGCTTCATCCTGTTCTCCAAGGCCTGGCCCTCACGGGCGGTGCTACTTTGGCTCTTGCCACTGCCACTGCTGTTGCTGAGGCCTCGGTTGTTGTTGGCTTTGTCATTTGTTTTATTCTCTGCCCCTTCTGCCCTGTCTCCTAGAGAAATGTAAAGGTCATCAGGTGAGTACTGACAATTCCAGGAGTCGCCTGGGCCCAGGCCATCGCAGCCCTCCAGAATCTCCCAAAGTTGCCCACCATGCCTGTCACAGAGCCTTCTCCATCTTGTGATGACAGAAGGCTTTTAAGGCTCAAGGCATTTTAGGTATTCCTTATCTTTAGAGAGGACTGGTCCCACCCTAACAGCGGGGGAACAAAGCTGGCTAGCATGGGCTTGTGAAGAGGACAAGAACCCAAGCCACCATTTGAAGAACCATTCAGGAGCGGAGCCAGGAGCCCCCAGAACAGCAGCTGGCATCTCCATGATCAACACGGACCGCACGTTCCCAGAGGCCCAGTCACGCGACCCTGGGGCTGCTGAGACCTGGCAAAGGTCTTGAACAATGCGGAGATCTGGCTCCCGAGGCAGTGCGTCACTTGGCCCAGGCACTACTGGTGAGAGGGCTATAACTCACCTCGTTCCACCTCACACTCAGGGGAGGAGGCTCCACTGCATTCGCTGCGAGGGCCCAGTACCGGGAACATCATTCCAAACTCCGACAGAGACACGGGGCTGGGCAGATCCAGGCTGCCAGGCCTCACAGCTGCAGGGAACTGGTCAGGCATCTCTGATGGGCTCGTAGGCCCCGAACTAAAGCTGGATACCGACTGGGTTTCTGAGTCGTCTTCTGATACAAAGTTGCTGCAGCTGTCATCTTCAAAGGCCTCAGAGGCCACTAAGAGGAGAGAGGATACTGGTCAGAGGTTCTGACATGGAGCCTTGTTCCTTCAGCCCCTCCAGAAGCATGCCCTGCTGGCCAGCAGCCAGACGCGGCCTTAGAACAGCAGAATCCCTGCCCCTGTGTGCACCTGAGTAAAGGACTGACCCTCCCAAGTCTGCACAGCCAGAGTGTCCAGCAACTTGAAGGGAAGCAGCTGGGCTCTGTGGATATTCAGTGTCCTTAGGATAACTTTCTAACTCCTGCTCTGGAAAGTCAGTGTCGACTACCTTAAGGACGAGGATAAATCAGCCCAGATCAGGAGCTTTTCTCTACCCCAGATCCGCAAGGACAGAGGAAGACAGGGGCCTCTGTGATGCTCGCCAAACAAAGCCAGTAAGATGTGACAGCTGCTTCCGAGTAGCAGAAGGAGCTGCGAGAACAAACAGTCCTGTGTGGAGTATCTGCTGGGATCCTGTGATCACCACATCACATAAAACTTCCCATCGCATATGAGACACACCATTTGCTGCAAAAGGACAAAGTTCCTTTACAATGCTCTTAGCTTGTGCCTCACTCATTTTGTAGATCAGAATAACCAAGGCCCAGAGGACAGTCCATTCTTGTGATCTGAAAGCCACTTTCACCTTTATTTTCCCCTCAGCCTGCACACAAGCCTGCTTATTAGACCTTTCCTACTCTACTCTCCCACCCTCCTCCCTCATCTTTAAAAACAGCCTTGGGAGCATCCCCTAGAGGACTACCATCAGTGAAAAGTACTGTTAATACTGAGAACAGAAAACGGGCTTGTATCTGAATTCAGATCCCGTCTCCCTTGCTGTGTAGCCTTGGCCAGGTTACTTAACCTCTCCAAGCTTCATGGTCCTCTCCATATGAGAGGCTGGATATAGAGTACCTCACACATTACTGATGATCAAATTTTAGTTTCCTTTCCTTTCCTTTGCGCCTGGCACTTAAACATTTGTTGACCAAATTTCAAAACTCTGGAGGAAGGACCTTGGGAGAGCACCAACAGGGATTACTCCACAGAAAAGGGAAGAAAGGAAGTATGCAAAGACAGTGCTGAGAAGGTTTTCTTGATTAGCCTGAAGGGAAAATGACCATTTTCTTTCACCATACGCAAAGAAAAACTAAAAATGGATTAAAGACCTAAATGTGAGACCTGGAACCATAAAAGTCCTAGAAGAGAGCTCAGGCAGTAATTCACTGACATCAGTCATAGCAGCATTTTTTGAGACAGGTCTCCTGAGGCAGAGAAAACCAAAGCAATAAACTAATGGGACTACATCAAAATAAACAGCTTCTGCCCAGTGAAGGAAACAATCAACAAAACTAAAAGGCAACCTACAGAATGGGAGAAGATATTTACAAATGACATATCCAATTAAGAGTGAATATCCAAAATAACAAAGAATTTATACAAGTCAACAGGGATGCCTGGGTGGCTCAGTTGGTTAAGCGGCTGCTCCTTGCTCGGCAGGGAGCCTGCTTCTCCCTCTGCCTCTGCCTGCCTCTCTGTCTGCCTGTGCTCGCTCGCTCTAACTAATAAATTAAAAAAAAAAAAAATCTAAAAAAAAAAAATTTATACAAGTCAACACAAAAATAATCCAATTAAAAATGGGTCAAAGACGGGGCGTCTGGGTGGCTCAGTGGGTTAAGCCTCTGCCTTCAGCTCAGGTCATGATCTCAGGGTCCTGGGATCAAGCCCCGCATCGGGCTCTCTGCTCGGCAGGGAGCCTGCTTCCCCATCTCTCTCTGCCTGACTCTCTGCCTACTTGTGATCTCTCCCTCTCTCTCTGTCAAATAAATAAATAAAATCTTAAAAAAAAAATGGGTCAAAGACATGCATAGACATTTCTCCAAAGAAGACATACATATGGCCAACAAACACATGAAAAGTTGCTCAACATCGCTCATCATCAGGGACATGCAAATCAAAACCATAATGAAATATCACCTCACACCTGTCAGTATGCCTAATGTCAAAAACACAAGAAAAAACGTGTTGGCAAGAATGTGGAAAAAAAAAAGAAACCCTTGTGCATTGTTGGTGGGGATGCAAACTGGTGCAGCCACTGTGGAAAACAGTATGGAGGTTTCTCAAAAAATTAAAAGAACTACCTTGTGATCCAGAAGTTCCACTACTGGGTATTTACCACCCAAAAATACAAAAACACGTATTCAAAGGGACACATGCACTCCTATGTTTACAACAGCATTATCTACAACAGCCAAGATATGGAAGCAACCCAGTGTCCATGGATGGATGAATGGATAAAGAAGATGTGAGATAGATACAGACACACAGGAATATTACTCAGCCATCAAAAAGAATGGAATCTTGCCATTGGCAATAATGTGGATAGAGCTAAAGAGTTTTATGCTAAGAGAAGTAAGATGGAGAAAGACAAATACCATATGATTTCACTCATGTGAAATTTAAGAAACAAATGAGCAAAGGGAAAAACCCCAAAACAACAAACACACTTAGCTACAGAGAACTGATGGTTACCAGAGGAAAAGGGGTGGGGGGATGAAGGAAATAGGGGATGGGAATTAAAGAGTATACTTATCATGAGGAAAAAAATAAAATGATAAAGGGGGAGCGGCACAGCAAACATGTACCAGTTTCCCAACAGGTGGCCTTGGGGAAAAAGGTGTCTATAGTTAGACACCAGTGAGAGTCACCATTTTCAGACTTCCTGGGTGCCTGCCATTATTTCATCTAATTCCAACCTCCCCCCTACACAGTGGATACTAGGTGCTCATACTCCCTACTTTACAGCTGAAAAAACAGAGTTGAGCACTTGCCCACATCATGTACTAGGAGGACCCAGGATTTGAATCAAATCTGTGCACACAGTCCCTATTCATAGGCAACTCTCCCTTCCTGCAGTACTTCTCAGAGCCCTGAATGTTCTCATATGTACTCTGAACATCAGGGTGAAAGTGTAACATCTTCCAAACTAATCCACCGCAGAACCCTGACTCTGAGGAACATTCAGTAGCACCTTGATAAATACAGCATTCCATAAAATGTGGGAAGCCATGAGAAATCACCACCTTTCTGGCCTGCCTAGCTCTGAGACCCTTCCATGATGGCGACACAGCCCTGGAAGCAGACCTCATAAGCTGCGTCATCTCCCACTTGCACACGAGCCCCCAGAACTCACCAGAAACAGCATCCGGCTCAGGCTTGCTCCCTGACAGGTCCTCCACAGATGTGCTGCTGCCCTCAGCCCCCACGCCACAGCCCCGAGGCCCCATGGCACTGGAGCGCCGCCGCTCGTGGATCTCATCCGAGATCATCTCCAGGTTCTTCAGGGCTGTCTTGTACTCGCCTTTTGCCAGGGCCAGTTTGGCCTGCAGGTCATCCACAGACTTCTTCAGTTGCTGGTCAAGAGAACAGGAGGCCCAGTAAGTGGAGGCAGCGCCTACTGGCCTTGCAAGGCTTCTGAATAACAAGTTCAAGCAGTTTCTGCCCTTCCCTCCATTCCAAACAGTTCCCCAAGACATGACTGATGGCCTGATTTCTTTTACCCAGCTATCCACACACCAGATCCACACTCCCAGCCCCAACTCCTATCCAGGTGACAAACTCACGCTAATAACCAAAAACTACCACTGGCAGAATAAACTCCATCAGAGAAAGAATGGGTGTCAAACTCACACACAAGTCCCACTTTCTAGCCATTTGGTCCCTTGTACTGTGGTTCTCAAACTTGAGCATGCATCAGAACCCCCTGGAGGCCTTTTGAAAACATAAATGGCTGGGCTCACACCTGCAGTTTCTAATTCAGCAGATCTGGACAGGGTGGGGCTTAGGAAATCTGTACTTCCTAGGCGAAGGTGATGCTAGTCCGAGCAGCCCCCGAGGACCACTGCCCTGGTACAGTGCAGAAAGTGGCTGAACGGCACACTGAGAGACCACAGACACCACTGAGGACCCAACCAAGACCACTCTGAGGCCTGAAAAAAATGTGCTTCTCTCTCCACTCTCCTCTTGTAGCAACTATGCCACGTGAAAGCCCGCTGCCACGTAAAGTGGAACTTCGCAGAAAAATCCCATCAACAGCAAAGCCAAAGAAGGCCACACATACCTCAAGCTGCACGTAGTACTTTGCCTTGAGTTCAAAATAAGGCCTGGGGAAGACACAAGGAAGAACTGTTAGGGTGACAGAATACAATGACCCCAGTGGCCACCAGAGGGCGTACCGGGGACACTAGCTAAGGCCGGCTGGCCATCCGTCCAGGATGTAAACTCCAACCACGCCATAG
>ML104038.1:660-93753 GCA_003697995.1 Taxidea taxus jeffersonii | reverse complement strand
TATATATATATATATATATATACATACAAGTTCTTCTTTCTTTAAAATTTTGGGAGGCAGTTTCTTCTAACAGACCAAAATACATCCAAAATCAAGTGTGTGGCTCTGTTCTATTCACCAGCCTGATCATATTTATTTATTTTTTCCTTTCTCTTCCCCCCCGGTTTTGGATCTCTTTCCGGAGAAATGCAAGATCTAAAACCTAACCAAGTTGAAATTTTAAAAAGCTATTAATGAGGTGCAGTAAAAATTGGCGGCTCTTACTGCTAGGATAAGTGAGGCAGAAGAGAGAATTAGTGATGTAGAAGACCACATGCTGGAGAATAAAGAATCTGAGAAAAAGAGAGATAAACAGCTACTAGATCACAAGGAGAGAATTTGAGAGATAAGTGATACCATAAGATGAAACAATATTATAATAATAGGATTCCAGAGGAAGAAGAAAGAGAGGCAGAAAGTATATCGGAGCAAAGTATAGTAGAGAACTATCTTAATTTGAGGGGGAAAAAAACAAACAAACATCAAAATACAGGAGGTACAGAGACTCCCCCTTCAAAATCAATAAAAATAGGTCCACAGCCTGTCATCTAATAGTAAAACTTACAAGTCTCAGTGACAAAGAGAAAATCTGGAAAGCAGCTTAGGACAAGAGGTCTGTAACTACAATCGTAGAAACATTAGATTGACAGCAGACCTATCCACAGAGACCTGGCAGGCCAGAGAGGACTGGCATGATATATTCAGAGCACTAAATGAGAAAAATATGCAGCCAAGAATACTATATCCAGCTAGGCTGTCATCGAAAATAAAAGGAGAGATAAAAACCTTCCAGCACAAACAAAAATTAAAAGAATTTGCAAAACCAAACCAGACTTACAGAAAATATTGAAAGGGGTCCTCTAAGCAAAGAGAGGGGCTAAAAATAACATAGGCCAGAAAGGAACAGAGACAATATACAATAACAGTCACCTTACAGGCAACACAATCACACTAAATTCGTGTCTTTCAATAGCTACCCTAAATGTCAATGGGCTAAATGCCCTAATCAAAAGACACAGGGTATCAGAATGGATAAAAAAACAAGACCCATTGATATGTTGTCTGCAAGAGACTCATTTTAGATTGAATGACACCTCCAGATTTAAAGGGAGGGGGTGGAAACAATTTACCATGCTAATGGACATCAAAAGAAAGCTGAGGTGGCAATCCTTATATCAGACAAATTAGATTTTAAACCAAAGACTATAAGAGATGAGGAAGGACACTATATCATATGTAAAGGGTCTGTACAACAAAAAGATCTAACAATTTTCAATATCTATGCTGATAACATGGAGCAGCCAATTATATAAAGCAATTAATAACAAAATCAAAGGAACACATAGACAATAGTACAATAATAGTAAGGGATTTGAACACTCCCCTCACTAAAATGAGCAGATCATCTAAGCAAAAGATCAACAAGGAAATAAAGTCTTTAAATGACACAGTGGACCATATAGACATCACAGATATGTTCAGAACATTCCATCCCAAAGCAACAGAATACACATTCTTCTCTAGTGCACATGGAACATTCTCCAGAATAGATCACATCCTCAGTCACAAATCAGGTCTTAACTGGCACCAAAGCACTGGGATCATTCCCTGCATATTTCCAGAAAACAATGCTTTGAACTAGAATCTTGATCCTAAAACCAGACAAATACAGGCAATCAAGTAGTAGAATTACAGGCCAATATCCCTGATGAACATGGATGCAAAAATTCTCACCAAAATACTAGTGAATAGGATCCAACAGTACATTAAAAGGATTACTCACCATGACCAAGTGGGATTTATTTCTGGGCTCAAAGATTGGTTCAACATCTGCAAATCAATCAATGTCATACAAAACATTAATAAAAGAAAGAAGAAGAGCCATATGATACTCTCAATAGGTGACAAAAAAGCATTTGACAAAGTACAGCATCCTTTCTTCATCAAAACTCTTCAAAGTGTAGTGATAGAGGGCACATACCTCAGTATCATCAAAGTGATCTATGAAAAACCCACAGCAAATATCATTCTCAATGGGGAAGAACAGAGAGCTTTTCTGCTAAGATCAGGAACACAGCAGTGCTGTCCACTATCACCACTGTTATTCAACATAGTACTAGAAGTCCTAATCTCAGCAATCAGAGAACAAAAAGAAATTAAGGGCATCCAAATTGGCAAAGAAGAAGTCAAACTCTCACTCTTTGCAGATGATATGATACTTTATGTGGAAAACCCAAAAGATTCCACTCCAAAACTGCTAGAACTTGTACAGGACTTCAGTAAAGTGTCAAAATATAAAATTAATGCACAGAAATCACTTGCATTTCTATACACCAACAAGACAGAAGAAAGAGAAATTAAGGAGTTGAGCCCATTTACATTTGCCCAAACCATAAGATACCTAGGAATAAACTGAACCAAAGAGGCAAAGAATCTGTACTCAGAAAACTATAAAAAACTCATGAAAAAAAATTGAGGAAGACACAAAGAAATGGAAAAATGTTCCATGCTCATGGATTGGAAGAACAAATATTGTGAAAATGTGTATGCTACCTAAAGTAATCTACACATTTAATGCAATTCCTATCAAAATACCATCAACTTTTTTTCAAAGAAATGGAACAAATAATCCTAAAATTTATATGGAAACAGGAAAGACCTCGAATAGCCAGAGGAATGTTGGAAAAGAAAACCAAAGTTGGTGGCATCACAATTCCAGACTTCAAGCTCTATTACAAAGCTGTCATCATCAAGACAGTATGGTACTCACACAAAAACAGACACATAGATCAATGGAACAGAATAGAGAGCCCAGAAATAGGCCCTCAACTTTATGGTCAACTAGTCTTCGACAAAGCAGGAAAAAAATGTCCAGTGGAAAAAAGACCGTCTCTTCAACAAATGGTGTTGGGAAAATTGGACAGCCACATGCAGAAAAATGAAACTGGATCATTTCTTTACACCATACACAAAAACAGACTCGAAATGGATGAAGACCTCAATGTGAGACAGGAATCCATCAAAATCATTGAGGAGAACAGAGGCTGCAACCTCTTTGACCTTAGCTGCAGCAACTTCCTGCTAGAAACATCTCCAAAGGCAAGGGAAGCAAGGGCATAAATGAACTCTTGGGACTTCATCAAGATCAAAAGCTTTTGCACAGCAAAGGAAACAGTCAACAAAACCAAAAGACAACTGACAGAATGGGAGAAGATATTCACCAATGACTTTTCAGATAAAGGGCTAGTATCCAAAATCTGTAAAGAACTTATCAATCTCAACACCCAAAGAACAAGTAATCCAATAAAGAAATGGGCAGAAGACATGAACAGACACTTCTGCAAAGAAGATACCCAAATGGCCAACAGTCACATGAGAAAATGCTCCATATCACTCGGCATCAGGGAAAAACAAGTCAAAACCACAATGAGATATCACCTCACACCAGTGAAAATGGCTAAAATTGACAAGTCAGGAAATGACAGATGTTGGAGAGGATGTGGAGAAAGGGGAACCCTCCTACACTGTTGGTAGGAATGTAAGCTGGTGCAGCCACCTCTGGAAAACAGTATGGATGTTCCTCAAAAAGTTGAAAATAGAGTTACTCTATGGCCTAGCAATTGCACTAGTAGGTATTTACCCTAAATATACAAATGTAGTGATCTGAAGGGGCATATGCACCCGAATGTTTATAGCAGCAATTTCCACAATAGCCAAACTATGGAAAGAGTCTAGATGTCCATCAACAGATGAATGGCTAAAGATGTGGTATATATATACAATGGAATACTATGCAGCCATCAAAAGAAATGACATCTTGCCATTTGAAATGACGTGGATGGAACTAGAGGGTATTATGTTGAGCGAAATACATCACATTTTTTTTTACTCCATTCATCCCACACGGGAGAGCTTAAAGCAAGGGTTTAAGCAGATAGACCCAACTGTTCAGCCTAAGTGTGAGTGCACATAGAATTAGAAGGGGGTTAATAGGATCACACATTCATGTGAACTTCAAAATTGATGAAGTTGAAGGAAGATTTTGGATTAGTGGTTTTTAATTATTTACAGAAGAAGCAAACTGACTCTGTTCAAAGACTGTATCCTCTTTTTAATATGGAATCCCTACAGTCTTCTGTTAATGTTAGGTACATGACAAATAATGATTCTGGTATGAATCAAAGAATACATGTCTGGCCCAATGCCCTGTCTGTGAATGAGCTCAAGCACAGACTAGGCAACCACTGGTCCCATACTGTAGAGGGACTTTAAATATCAGATGAAAGAGAACAGTGGGGCCTCTAAACCGTAAGCTAAAATTCTCAGATACTCTGAATCTAGGAATTAGTAGATCAAGGCCAACCTAAGAGTGTATTTTATCTGTCACAAAGACCCCAGATATTAAAAACCAGGTCCAGACTCAAATGAATGTGTCCCTTAGTTCCCTGCATATCTTACCTAGGAAAACAAGTTTCCCATCATAAACTAAAGCATTTCCTTAAGAAAGTTTAGCTTTCTCAGGAATGTCTTTTTTTTTTTTAACTTAAAAAGATTATCTTTTTAAAGCTTTCCATGAGAGAAGACTTTTTTTAGAAAGGGTGTTAAAAATATATATAAAATTCTATTCATACTGGAAGTATCTTCTTGGAACATCCTTTAAACAATATGTATCTCTTTGAAAGGAAAAGGAAACTCAGGTATAAAAACACTAATAAAACCCTTCTCTGCTTAAAGAGCATTCCCTAAATAATATACTTCTTTTCGAGGGACCATTGAAATGCTGAGCATTCATGACACTGTTTCAGACCCAGAAAATTAGTGATATTTTCCTGGTGAAATGTTAAATTTGAAACATCAGTCTGTTTTATAGAAAAACAAATTAAGTGTATTATTTAAGTTTTAAGTGAAATGAGTTAGCATCTTGTGTTCTTCTACAGCAGTGTTTTCTCTGCCAACTCCTACTTTCTGTGGTCTCCTAGCTATAAGACAAACATTATATTAATATAATAAAAGTGTTACAGAAATTAAGATACCAGTAACTAACATTTGTATTGTACTTTATAGCTATCAAGTTATACTATTACATCTCACTTATTAGCTATCTTGTGAGCCAGTATTATGATTTTTTTTCATTTTATAATATGGAGGCTCAGAAAATTTAGAGTTGCCAGAAGTATTTAGTAAGTAAAGAAACTGGGACTATGAACTTTTCTGGGTACAATTTTTTAATGTTTCCCCTGTAGCTATTCATAATTATAGCTCTAAATTGGATACCTTTGGTCCTTTCTTTAGACTTCCCAGGCAGAAAACAATTTCTCCTTATATGAGCTGTAAAGTGTCACCAGAAGAAAAAGTTAGAAGATAAGTCCTTGAATCTGGTATTATAATAACATTTTATTTTAGGGATATTTTGGGACATACAGATGGCTAGACAGATTTTTATTCCTTCAAAACCTTTAAGCAAAGGTTTTGGAAAGAGATAACCAACCACCAAACGTATTCATTTGTCAATCCTACAGCGTCTTCTGTTTCCAGGGAACAGAACTTGGCAATTCTGTCCTTTCTGAAGTACTGTGAATAGTGAAATGAGTACAAGCTTAGGAAACAGACAAAACTGAGTTAATATCCCATTTCCTACATTTATTATTTGCATGGTCTTGAAAAAATTCTATCATTGAATCTCAACTATTCATTTGTGTAATGGATGATGGAATTTCCTTGAATTAGAGATTTCCTTCCTCTTGGGTTATAGATAGTATGTGTAAAGAGACTGTCATAGGGACTTCCTAGAATGCTGTTAGAACATAGTGATTGCTGGCATTTCTGCCACAGGTCTTGGTAGTCACCCTCTTGTTGTTACTGGGTTTTTAATAGCTAGCCCTAAAAATGGATGGGTATTAGCATTAGAAACAGCATTCCACAGACTCCAAGAAGGTTCCCTTCATTCCCCTAGTTGTCTACCCAATGCTTGTCTCCCTCCCACCCCTACCACAGTAACAGGGGCAAATGAAGGGTCACTATCCTATTTTGTAATCCTTACATGTGTCAGTCTAACTGCTTTTATGTGATCTGGTAATTCCTTATTACTGTAAGAGCATTTCCTAGAAATTTCAGTACCATCAGCAGGCCCACATGGTACAAGAAAGGCCTTTTTTCATGTCTGATGGCTCCAGTGATAAGATTTTTCTGATATGCTGAAATCAAATGAATATAACTTGGAACTACCTGGACCAAAAAGTAAATAATTCTTTGTGTGCGTTGTTTGCAGAACCTAGGCATCATAAAGCAGAAAGAAAAGAAATGAGGCTTGAAATAATTTGTATTGTTGCTGGGTCTTTTCCATTCATGAGGTACCTGTGATCATCAGCTGTGCCTGAGAGACAGGGGCATCTTCAGAGCACAGGGCACAGGCACCACACTGCATAATAAAAAGAGGATCCTAGCAACGGCATCAAAGCAGATGTGTTTTTGATTTACTTTAAAAAATGTTTTTGCTATAGTTTTTTTTCTTTTTTTTGTAAAGATGAAAGCTGATATATTGGCTCCCCCAAAGAACATATATTAATGGAACTAATCAGGCACCATCAATTCTAACATGTATTTTATCCTGATTTTGTTACAGTATTGGATATCACAGAAGCCAGTGTAAGATGGACCCAGAGCTTCTCAGAGGCAGCTTTGTTCACTGTGGAGAGGAAGAGTTTAGTAGATGAGAGTCTTGGTTTGGGAGTAGGCTATCTGCATTGTACTGGCTATGTAACCAGGGGTAGGTCACAGCCCTCCCTCAGTCTCAGTTTCTACATGTGTGAAATGGGGATAATTATGGAGCTGTTGTCTGAATTCAATGAGATAATGTAAATAGCTTAATATAAAGATAGGCATATTGTAGGAGCCCAGTTAGCAAATGTCAGCTGCTATTATCTCAGCCATTTATTTCCTCAAAAGATATTTATTGTATTCCATTTATGAATAAAATTTGAAACAAAAATAAGACTGTAAGCCCTTCACCTCAAGGAGCTTACCTTCAAATCCTAAATGCTCAAATAGAGGAAGACATGCCCAGAGTTTGGAGATAAAATGAACAAGGGAAAGCTAGCAGATCAGGGTAGCCAGGAAGGCTTCCAATCATCCAATATTTTCTTAGTGGGGAGAGGAAGGGCATCACCTGTAGCAGGGGTTGGCCAACCTTTTCTTAAAAGGGCCAGATAGCAAATATTTTCAGTTTCGTGGATCATATGATGTCTCTATTGCCACTACTCAACTCTGCCATCATAGTGAGAAAGCAGCCATAGATCATACATAAATGAATGGACTTGGCTGTATTCCAATAAAATTCTATTTGCAAAACAGGTCTTTGTTAGTTTCAGGGTTCTCCAGAGAAACAGAACCACTTTAAAGTATAAGCTCATGCAGTAATGGAATATGGCAAGTCCAAAGTTTATATGGTAGATGGACAGGCTGAAGGTTCAGGAAGTGTGGACAGGCTGAAGGTCCAGAAAATGCAGGGTTCAATATTCCAGTCCAAATCCAAAAGCTGACAGGCTGGAGACCCTAGGAAAAGAGCCAATGTGCAGTTCAAGTCCAAAGGCTATATGCTACAGAGTCTTCCTCTTAACTTTTGTTCTCTTCACATTAAGGAGGGCAATCTGCTTTGCTCAATCTACCAATTTAAATGCAAATCTCACCCAAAAACATCCTTCAGGTTGACATATAAAATTAATCATCACACCACTTCAGCCAAATTTGACCCATTATTATTTGCCTGTCCCGGATCTAAAGAGAAAATTCTTTCTGTTCAGACTAAAGTGGGAGGAGATCTTTTTCCCAAAAGCAATAGCATCTGATCCCCATTTACTATTATTTAGTCATTGAGTACTTTGCCAAGACTTAACAACCAGAACAGGGTGACTGGAAGGGTTTGAAATGAGATTTGGTTATCCCCAAATTACCTTTTCCCTCCCATCACTGAGAATGGAAGGGCCACCATCTGAGCTTCATATCCAGACAGGGGACAGTGGGGAGAAAGGAGAAGCCAGAACTCATTATAGGGCACTGCTTTCTCCTCTGGTAAATGGGACTTTTGGCAGAGAATGGAGGCTAGCTGAAGGAAAGGATAATGTAGTCACCTTCTGAAATGGAGTAAAAAAGTTGTGTGGGAAAAGCAGCTTCTCTCCTTAATTCCAATCTCACATTGATTTGTTCAGATTCATACGAGAGACTTCCATCATGTTTGGGTGGGAATCCGAGAAGATGAGAATGTTGGTGAAGTAAGAAAAGAGACAACAGAGAAAGCAGAAATGAGAGCAAAGGAGAAGAGAGGAGGAATGCAGAGTGAGGTGGGGCACTACAGAAAATAAGGGAAAGGTGAGAAAAGGTGATTTTTGACTTCACCTTTTAAACTTAAAACTGACTCTATATCTTGGGTTTTCTATTTCAAAAACAAGTTTTCTCTAGCTCAAATGGTGTTATAGGGCTTAATTCATTTAAATTGCAAAGCATTTCAAGACTCTCAGATGAAAAGTATTATTGAAGTACAAAGCTCAGGTTCATTATTAATGAAAGCAGTCCTCACAGCACAGTCTGCTTCAAACTTACTGTCTCCTTGAGAATGCCTAAGGTTAGTGGTAGATGGCCCTCATCTAATAAAAGAATCAGACAAATGGAGGTATGGGTCTATTATAACCTCTGTATGAGAGCTTTGTCAGAATTGTGTCTAACACTAGCTTGAAGAAAATGTCTTGGTAAGGAGGTAGTTGCCATGCATTGGAATTGTCCTGATTATTTGAATGAGTGGAATTGGTATGAAGCAAAGCTCATATTCAATACCCTGTAGAAGTTTATGTTATTTAGCCCTATGCCAATCAAAAGGCTGTGGAGATTGGGGTTTCTGATATTTTTCTAAGTAAATATAATGAGAAGAAGAGGGGGAACATGATCTCCTGCCTGGAAGGTATAAAGTGTGTAAAGCAAAATGTCAGGTTTCTCAGAGTTGAGCTGGGTGAGCAAAGGGGACCAAGGGACTCTTACAGTTCAAGATATAGGTCTCACAGTTCAGTGTGCAGATACTAATTTAATTCCTCTGATTTCGTATTCCATCTCACCTTCAGTTTTTTCTGATATTCTATAACAGGGCTTCTCAATTTCTGCCTTATTAATGCATAGGGACTAGATAATTCTTTGTTGTTTAGGCCATCCTGTGAATTGTAGGATATTATCAGCATCCCTGACCTCTACCCACTAGACATCAGTATCACCATCCTCCCAGATCCCCAGTTTGCGACAAACAGAAATGTTCTTTGGGAGGCAAACTGAACCTGGTTGAGAACCACTATTCTGAAGGAAACCCTCTTATTCAAACACTAAATATAAATGCCTTGTTTTTTTTGTTTTTTTGTTTTTTTTTCTAGTATGTGTCTGTGTTTGGGTGGAAGACTGGGTAGAGAGTGTAATGGTTATACTATGAGGAGTGGATCTAGGAATCTAACCATATATAGGCTTTTAATCAATGTTTATATCTTTATCCAAATTGAATATTCCAGAGACTTTCCTCGGTTCTGTAACAAGTATCACCTTGTTTCTTAGCTTCCATCTTAAAGATTCTCACTCTTCTTTCATCTGCTAAGTCAGTAAAGAATTGTCCATCTGCTTCTAGCTTCCAATTTTTAAAATATGTCTTAACTGGTCATTTCCTCTCCTATTATTCTCTTTGTCTTTGATGGGTGAGAGGGAATTTCCCCCCCTTTAGCCCCTTTCTTCTGATTCTTGTAAGTCTGAAGAAGGAAAAATGATAAATGTGTGTTCACTGTCATGCTTCTGCATGAATTTTCAGTACTGAAAGGCAGACTGTAAAATGTTTGTGTTTAAGCAGACCACTTGGGGCATTAGTGCTAATAGAAGGACAAGAATCCATTGCGTGTACATGAGCAGGGGTGCTATAGACTAAATATATATAGACTAACTATTAGTATTTATCCCAAATTTATCCCAAATCTATATATCCCTATATAGACTAAATATTAGTATTTATCCCAAATTCATATGTTAAAACCTAATCCTGTATGAGATGGTATTTGGAAGCTTTGGAGGTGATTAGATCAAGAGGGCACAGCCCATAGGATGGGATTACTGCCCTATTGTAAGAGAGACCCCAGAGAGAAACTTTATTCTTTCTACCATATGGGGACACAGGGAGGGCATCTATGAACTAGAAAGTGGGCTCTCCACGGATCTGAATCTCCTCCACCTCTGTCTTGGACTTAATCATCTTCTGGGAACTGTGAGAAATAAACTTGTTTATAAGCCACCAGGTCTATGGTAATGTGTTAGAGCAGCCTCAGTTGGTTAAAATAAAAGATATAGCTAATAAAGATGGACCTGGCAGTAATTTATTTCTTAATTTTTAGAATAACCCAGCACATTGCTGATGCCATCATTAGTGCTCTGTTTATCTGTTTGACTGATTAATTGCTTGATCATTTGATCCTTTCAATTGATCTGTGAAGCAGAACAAGTAAGTACTAGAACCCATGGAAAGTGAGGCATAGAGAGGGTAAGTGACTTGTTTGAATTTGCAAAGCTAGTTTCTAACAGATCTAAGATAAGAAGCCTAGTTCACTTCTTTTTCAACTCTTCTGTTCTTTGAATAATTAGCATGATACAGGGAAGCTCTCAAAGCAAGGATGGAACAAGAGAACTGTCCATTTTTAACAGTCAAAGAACCATAAGAAACTCTTAATCATAGGAAAAAACTGAGGGTTGCTGGAGGGGAGAGGGGAGAAGGGATGGGGTAGCTGGGTAATGGACATTGGGAAGGGTATGTGTTGTAATGAGCACTGAGTATTATATAAGACTGATGAATCACATACTTATATGCCTGAAACAAATAACACTTTATATTAATTAATTGAATTTAAATAAAAATAAAACTAAAAACATATTAAAAAGTCAAAGTAGTGTTATCATGGGATTATGCACAAGGCATAAGGGACTCCTAAGGCTTCCACTGTAGGAGTAGCTCGTGGCTTTCTGGGTGATGATGAACCCTCAATTGTGTGTAAGCCCTGCAAAGAGAAAATAATAACAGGTTAGACTTACTGGGCATTTTACTCTGTGTCTGACTCTGTTATAAGTGTTTTATATGCTATATCTCACTGTATCCGCACAACAACTTCTAGAGGTAGGGCTCTGAGCTGGATCGCAGAAACTGAAACTAGAATCTCTATTGTCAAAGAGTACATTCTTATGAAAGTATTAGACTCACCTTTTCATGAGAGAGAAATTGTAATTTAGTCTTCAGAAGCAGAAGAATCTCAAAATCTTGTGTTCTTCCCATTAGGTGGTTAGCATGTTGCTACTAATATGAACTCATATTTCAGAAATCAAATCTATGCATTTTGTTTCTTAGTTTAAAATTCAATTAGTTGATCTCAAATGTCTTGCTCAAGTCAGGATCCATAGTTTTAAATGTCAATTTGGCCACCAGGATGACTTCACAATTTCCTCACAGAAATTTAGAAATTTTTTTTTTTTTTTTTTGCCTGTATTGGTGAGCTTTTGTTGCAGAACAAACCTCTTCAAAACGTAATAGCTTAAAACAGCAAATTTTTTTTTTTTAGCTCAATATTCTGCTCTTTGATAATTTAGCCTTGGCTAAACTGTGCAGTTCTGATCTGGGAGAATGCAGCTGACTTCACTATTGTGGCTAAAATTACCAGGGGTTGACCAGTTTAGAATGAACTTTGTTGGTGTGGTAGACTAAATAATGCCTCCTATTTATAATAATGTGAAGATGTCCATATCCTGGTTCCTGGAACCTGTGAATATATTATATAACCTAAGGGACTTTGTAGATGTGATCAAGTTAAAAATCTAGAGATGGAGAAATTATCCTGGTTTAACCAGGTATGCCCAATGATGAAATAATGAATATCCTTATAAGGGGGAGGCAGAGGGAGATGCTACCACAGAAGAGAAGGTGATATGGTATAGAAGCAGAGATTTCAGTGATGAACTTTTGAACAGAGGAAAAGGCTATAAGCCATGGCATACAGGCAGACATTAGAAACTGAGAAAGGTAAAACAATAGATTCTCCCCTCAGAGCTTCAAGAAGAAACTGGATCTACTGATACCTTGGTTTTAGCTCAGTGATTCTAATTGGAAATTTCTGACCTTCAGAATTATAAGATAATAAATTTGTATTGTTCTAAGCTACTACGTTAGTAGTAATTTGTTGCGGCAGCAAAAGGAAACTAATATAGCTGAGATGTCTGGAATGACCAGGACCTTTCTCCAGATACATTTCCTTCCTCCCCTCCTTCCTTCCTACCTTTCTTCCTTCCTCCCTTATTCCCTACTCAATACACATCCTGTCCTCTAGCCCTACCGAACTACTAACAGATCCTATAGCATTGCCATGAAATCTAGAAACTTAGATGAGAGTATTTTTCATTATTTATATTTATTTGTGAACACTGGCTTATTTTCTTATGGGGTATGTTAAAGGTGATTTATTCAGTGAAAATCAGAAGTATAATTCATCTAAGGGAATGATCATAGATGCATATGCAAGGATTGATAGAAATATTTCATTAATGCAGCAAATTCATTGCAATTTTGTACAGCCCATTTAACTGCACCATTAATAAGGTGTATCATGTTGAACATTCCAAGTGTTTTTTTCAAATATGCATGTAATATCAAGAATCCATTTGTAAATATTTATATGTATATTCATTTATGTTTAAATATATTATAAGTACCATGTATAATGTGCATGGTGTTTCATGCCTCCATGCTTCCCTGTGTGAGATGTCCTATCCCTTTTTGATAGCTTTTCTGTATCCTAGTTATTCTTCAGGACTCAGATCAAATACTAACTTCTTTATGAAACAGTTTCTTATCACTCAATCTCAGTGACCACAGCATCATCATCTTCCCCTTATTCTCTTGACCTTTTGAATTTCAGCAAGTGGAAATTGAAACCTTTTCTGTGAAAGATTAGTAGTAGCTCCTGATACATATATTAAACAGAATTTAACTGCAGCATCACAGATGCCAATGTTCCAGGGAAAGTAGAGTCTAATTGGGAGTAAATAAACAAGAAAGCTAGTCCTCTGAGAGTTAAATTGTCCACACCAGGCAGATAAGTTCCAGATAATAGATAGATAATAGAGATACTATCTCAGATAATAGAGATAATAGATAATAGAGAATTATATAGAGTAGAGAATTGTGTAAGTTAAATCATGTGCTTGAGAGAAGTGCTCAGTCAAGTCTATCACCTGGTTAAAAATAAGCCTAGGGATGTCATCATTATCCATTTATTTTTATCTAGTATCTTTCCTTTCCCATTTAAAATCATTCTGAAAATCTTACAATTTATATGAAGTCTTCACTTACTAAAATGCATCTCTGCTCAATGTTCACAATTATCTGTACTTTATCCATTTTTTTTCTTTTTATTCATACTCATTTGGGGGCAGAGACCTACTTTATGATATATTCAGATAGTGCAGGGTGCATACACAAAGCTTCATATATAATCATAATAACAATAATCTGTATCACAGATGACAGGTACAGAAATTGCTGTTCCAGACCTCAAAGTTTCAAATCAGAATAAATAAAGCTCTACGCATTTCATTAAAGCAATTCTTTCAAATCTAGTTTGTGGAACATAGATGACAATCTACCTATTTCTGCAGGGATTTTTCTCATTGAAAATATCTCTAGCAATTTCTAATGCATGCTCACACAAACTTAGTTTACATTTAGTAAATAAAGTCAGATGTTTTATAAACAGTGAATTAGTTTTAAGGTACATGAGCTTGATGGAATATTACATAGCCATTAAAATGATGAATGTGCAGACTATCCAGATACATGGAAAACTATATACTGTGGGAAAAGTAATACACAGAATGATGATATGATCATTTCTACTGTGTACATTATTTGTTATATGTACAGGTTAGAAGAGGCCACAGAACAATATAAATGGTTGATTTCTTAGGAAGCTATTATGGTTTTTACATATTTGAATTTGTTTTTAAAGCAAGAGTATTGGGGTACCTGGGTGACTCAGTCAGTTAAGTGGCTGCCTTTGGCTCAGGTCATGATTCCCATGTCCTGGGATTGAGCCCTGCATTGGGCTCCCTGCTCAGGGGGGGAGCCTGCTTCTCCCTCTCCCTCTGCTGGCCACTCTGCCTACTTGTGATCTCTCTCTCTGTCAAATAAACAAAATCTTGTTTTTAAAAAAATGAATAAAGCAAAAGGATTTAAGCAGTATTTATTGAAATAAACTATAATCTTCCTGGTCATATAGATACATTATTACAATTTATGCTGTGTCCATGGAAGTAAAAAGAGACATTTTTTGAGTCATTTGTTCATAAGTAGGCTCCAGTGCAGACCTTGAACTCACAATCCTGAGATCAGCATCTGAGCTGAGATCAAGAGTCAGACACTTAACCAACTGAGCCACCTAGTCACCCCTAAAAAAGATAAATTTAAAGGAAATTTCTTACCTAAAAAGATAAGGACATTGGTTAAGATCATCTCTGAGGCTCCATTGATCATTTTTTATCAAGCCATTCATTGAGATGGGAAGGAAGTTTTCCCCTTTATTTTCATAACTGTAAGAGGAAATTATAAACATTGTCCTTGGAGTCAGATCACTGGTTTCATATTATGCCTCTACTCCCACATAGCCACTAAATATCTGATCCAGAACAAATTCTTTAGTCCCTTCTTAAATCTTGGTTTCCTCACCTAAAAATGGAGGTAATAAAACGTTACCTTATAATATTGTTGAAAGGAATAAATGCAAGAAGCTTATAAAGTGGTGGTTTTGCAGAGAACCTGGTACATATTAAGCTTTCAATAAAAAAATAGTAATACACACATATCCCAAGGCAACAACTGATTTACCAATATATTTTTTTCTCGAAGGGAAACAAAAGAAAGAATATTCCTAGGAATAAAATTCTGCAATGTTTAGGCCATTCAAGGTGAAATGTCAAACAAGTTTCTTTTATTTTTTGCAAGAGTTGCTTTCATGTATTGAAACTTAATTCATAATGAAAGCAGATTTTTGCATGATGGCTAAAATAGGTGACTTTTCTGATGGTAGGGATGTGATAAATTTGCAGGCACTGTGAGAACTCATTGAACATTTTGCGAATTGATTTCTTTTAGTAAAAGGCACTGGAATTTGGAACTAAATGTCTTCAGATGGAATCTCAATCATAATGCATTCAATATTTAAATATTTGAATGGGTCATCGGATGGAGTTTGTCATTCTATTCTCCTTCTTCTATAGAACATATCTAAAATATTGGCTCTGAATTTTGAGTATTTTTAAGATTTTATTTATTTTTTATTAATTATTTTTATTAACATATAATATATTATTTGCCCCAGGGGTACAGGTCTGTGAATCGTCAGGCTTACACACTTCACAGCACTCACCATTTCGCATACACTCCCCAATGTCCATAGCCTAACCACCCTCTCCCTAGCCCCCCCCCCCAAGCAGCCCTCATTGCATCCAGAGATTAAGAGTCTCTTATGGTTTGTCTCCCTCTCAGTCACATCTTGTTTCATTTTTCCCTTCCCTATCCCCTAAACCCCCCACTCTGCCTCTCAAATTCCTCATATCAGGGAGATCATATGATAATTGTCTTTCTCTGATTGACTTATTTTACTCAACATAATACACTCTAGTTCCATCCACATCATTGCAAATGGCAAGATGTCATTTCTTTTGATGGCTGCATAGTATTCCATTATATATATATATATTCCACATCTTTAGCCATTCATATGTTGATGGACATTAGAGTCTTTCCATAGCTGTGCTATTGTGGACATTGCTGCTATAAACATTCGGGTGCATATGCCCCTTCAGATCACTACATTTGTATATTTAGGGTAAATACCTACTAGTGCAATTGCTAGGTCATAGAGTAATTCTATTTTCAACTTTTTGAGGAACCTCCAAGCTGTTTTCCAGAGGTGGCTGCACCAGCTTGCATTTCCACCAACAGTGTAGGAGGGTTCCCCTTTCTCCACATCCTCTCCAACATCTGTCATTTCCTGACTTGTTAATTTTAGCCATTCTCACTGGTGTGAGGTGGTATCTCATTGTGGTTTTGATTTGTATTTCCCTGATGCTGAGTGATATGGAGCATTTTCTCATGTGACTGTTGGCCATTTGGGTATCTTCTTTGCAGAAGTGTCTGTTCATGTCTTCTGCCCATTTCTTTATTGGATTACTTGTTCTTTGGGTGTTGAGATTGATAAGTTCTTTACAGATTTTGGATACTAGCCCTTTATCTGAAAAGTCATTGGTGAATATCTTCTCCCATTCTGTCAGTTGTCTTTTGGTTTTGTTGACTGTTTCCTTTGCTGTGCAAAAGCTTTTGATCTTGATGAAGTCCCAAGAGTTCATTTATGCCCTTGCTTCCCTTGCCTTTGGAGATGTTTCTAGCAGGAAGTTGCTGCAGCTAAGGTCAAAGAGGTTGCAGCCTCTGTTCTCCTCAATGATTTTGATGGATTCCTGTCTCACATTGAGGTCTTCATCCATTTCGAGTCTGTTTTTGTGTATGGTGTAAAGAAATGATCCAGTTTCATTTTTCTGCATGTGGCTGTCCAATTTTCCCAACACCATTTGTTGAAGAGACGGTCTTTTTTCCACTGGACATTTTTTTCCTGCTTTGTCGAAGACTAGTTGACCATAAAGTTGAGGGCCTATTTCTGGGCTCTCTATTCTGTTCCATTGATCTATGTGTCTGTTTTTGTGTGAGTACCATACTGTCTTGATGATGACAGCTTTGTAATAGAGCTTGAAGTCTGGAATTGTGATGCCACCAACTTTGGTTTTCTTTTCCAACATTCCTCTGGCTATTCGAGGTCTTTCCTGTTTCCATATAAATTTTAGGATTATTTGTTCCATTTCTTTGAAAAAAAGTTGATGGTATTTTGATAGGAATTGCATTAAATGTGTAGATTACTTTAGGTAGCATACACATTTTCACAATATTTGTTCTTCCAATCCATGAGCATGGAATATTTTTCCATTTCTTTGTGTCTTCCTCAATTTTTTTTCATGAGTTTTTTATAGTTTTCTGAGTACAGATTCTTTGCCTCTTTGGTTCAGTTTATTCCTAGGTATCTTATGGTTTGGGCAAATGTAAATGGGCTCAACTCCTTAATTTCTCTTTCTTCTGTCTTGTTGGTGTATAGAAATGCAAGTGATTTCTGTGCATTAATTTTATATTTTGACACTTTACTGAAGTCCTGTACAAGTTCTAGCAGTTTTGGAGTGGAATCTTTTGGGTTTTCCACATAAAGTATCATATCATCTGCAAAGAGTGAGAGTTTGACTTCTTCTTTGCCAATTTGGATGCCCTTAATTTCTTTTTGTTCTCTGATTGCTGAGATTAGGACTTCTAGTACTATGTTGAATAACAGTGGTGATAGTGGACAGCACTGCTGTGTTCCTGATCTTAGCAGAAAAGCTCTCTGTTCTTCCCCATTGAGAATGATATTTGCTGTGGGTTTTTCATAGATCACTTTGATGATACTGAGGTATGTGCCCTCTATCACTACACTTTGAAGAGTTTTGATGAAGAAAGGATGCTGTACTTTGTCAAATGCTTTTTTGTCACCTATTGAGAGTATCATATGGCTCTTGTTCTTTCTTTTGTTAGTGTATTGTATCACATTGATTGATTTGCAGATGTTGAACCAACCTTGCTACCCTGGAATAAATCCCAGGGGGTTGTGGTGAATAATCCTGTTAATGTACTGTTGGATCCTATTGGCTAGTATTTTGGTGAGAATTTTTGCATCTGTGTTCCTCATGGATATTGATCTGTAATTCTCTTTTTTTGATGGGGTCTTTATCTGGTTTGGGGATCAAGGTGATGCTGGCCTCATAAAATAAGTTTGGAAGTTTTCTTTCCATTTCTATTTTTTGGAACAGTTTCAGGAGAATAGGTATTAATTCTTCTTTAAATGTTTGGTAGAATTCCTTTGGGAAGCCGTCTGACCCCGGGCTCTTGTTTGTTGGGAGATTTTTGATGACTGCTTCAATCTCCTTACTGGTTATGGGTCTGTTCAGGTTTTCTATTTCTTCCTGCTTCACTTTTGGTAGTTTATATGTCTCTAGGAATTTCTTGCAGATTGTCAAATTTGCTGGCATATACGTGCTCATAATATGTTCTTATAATTGTTTGTATTTCTTTGGTGTTGGTTGTGATCTCTCCTCTTTCATTCATGATTTTATTTATTTGGGTTCTTTCTCTTTTCTTTTTGATAAGTCTGGCCATGGTTTATCAATCTTATTAATCTTTCAAAGAACCAGCTCCTGGTTTTGTTGATTTGTTCTACTGTTCTTTTGGTTTCTATTTCATTGATTCCTGCTCTGATCTTTATGATTTCTCTTCTCCTGCTGGGTTTAGACTTTCTTTGCTGTTCTTTCTCCAGCGCCTTTAGGTGTAGGGTTAGGTTGTGTATTTGAGACCTTTCTTCTTTTTTGAGAAAGGCTTGTGTCGCTATATACTTTCTTCTCAGGACTGTCTTTGCTGTGTCCCAAAGATTTTGAAGTTATGTTTTCATTTTCATTTGTTTCTATGAATATTTAAAATTCTTCTTTAATTTTCTGGTTGACCCATTCATTCTTTAGTAGTATGCTCTTTAGCATCTATGCATTTGAGTTCTTTTGAACTTTCCTCTTGTGATTGAGTTCTAGCTTCAGAGCATTGTGGTCTGAAAATATGCAGGGAATGATCCCAATCTTTTGGTACTGGTTGAGACATTATTTGTGACCCAGGATGTGATCTATTCTGGAGAATATTCCATGTGCACTACAGAAGAATGTGTATTCTGTTTTTTGGGATGGAATATTCTGAGCATATCTGTAATGTCCATCTGGTCCAATGTGTCATTTAAGGCCTTTATCTCCTTGTTGATCTTTTGCTTGGATGGTCTGTCCATTTCAGTGAGGGGAGTGTTAAAGTCCCCTACTATTATTGTATAATTGTTAATGTGTTTCTTTGATTTTGTTATTAATTAGTTTATATAGTTGGCTGCTCCCATGTTAGGGGCATAAATATTTAAAATTGTTAGATCTTCTTGTCAGACAGACCCTTTAAGTATGATATAGTGTTCTTTCTCATCTTTTATTATAGTCTTTGGCTTAAAATATAATTTATCTGATAAAGGCTTGCCACCCCGCTGTTTTTGATGTCCATTAGCATGGTACGTTGTTTTCCACCCCCTCCCTTTAAATCTGGAGTGTCTTTGGGTCTAAAATGAATTTCTTGTAGACAGCATATAGATGGTTCTTATTATTTTTTTTATCCATTCTGATACACTTTGTCTTTTGATTGGGGCATATAGGCCATTTACATTCAGGGTAACTATTGAAAGATGTGAATTTGGTGCTATTGCATTTCCTGCAAGGTGACTGTTACTGTATATTGTGTTTGTTCCTTTCTAGTCTACTACTGTTAGGCTCTCTCTTTGCTTAGAGGACCCTTTCAATATTTCCTGTAAAGCTGGTTTGGTGTTCGCAAATTCTTTTAAGTTTGTTTGTGCTGGAAGGTTTTTATCTCTCCTTTTATTTTCAATGACAGCCTAGTTGGATATAGTATTCTTGGCTCCATATTTTTCTCATTTAGTGCTCTGAATATATCATGCCAGTTCTCTCTGGCCTCTGTGGATAGGTCTGCTGCCAACCTAATGTTTCTATGATTGTAGTTACAGACCTCTTGATTTCAGGAGTTTCTCTTTGTCACTAAGAGGTGTAAGTTTTACTATTAGTTGATGGGGTGTGGACCTATTTTTATTGATTTTGAGGGGGATTCTCTGTGCCTACTGGATTTTGATGCTTGTTCCCTTTGATATATTAGGAAAATTCTCTATTATAATTTTCTGCAATATACCTTCTTCCCTCTCCCTCTTTTTCCTTCTTCTGGAATTCCAATTATTCTAATATTGTTTTATCTTATGGTATCACTTATCTTTAAAATTCTCCCCTCATGGTCCAGTAGTTGTTTGTCTGTCTTTTGCCTAGCTTCTCTGTTCTCCATCATTTGGTCTTCTAGATCACTAATTCCCTCTTATGCCTCATTTATCCTAGCAGTAAGAGCCTCCATTTTTTATTGTACCTCATTAATTCCTTTTTTAATTTCAGCTTGGTTATATTTTCATTCTTTTATTTCTCCAGAAAGGGATTTTCACACAGAGTTTCTCTAATATCTTCCATGCCTTTTTTGAGCCCAGATAGCACCTTGAGAATCATCATTCTGAACTCTAGATCTGACATATTACCAATGTCTGTATTGATTAGGTCCCTAGCTTTCAGTACTGCCTCTTGTTCTTTTCTTTGTGGTGAGTTTTTCCAGCTTGTCATTTTATCCAGATACAAATATATGAGTGAGAGAATAAAATACTAAAAGGTTGGCAAATACCCCAGAGAAATGTATGCTAACCAAATCAGAGGAGGCCCCAAACTGCGGTGAGAAGAAAAGGGGTAAAAAGAAATTTAAAAAGAAATTGAATTTCTTTTTTTTTTTTTTTAGATTTTATTTGTTTATTTGACAGACAGAGATCACAAGTAGGCAGAGAAGCAGGCAGAGAGAGAGGAGGAAGCAGGCTCCCTGCTGAGCAGAGAGCTCGATGCAGGGCTCAATCCCAGGACCCTGAGATCATGACCTGAGCCAAAGGCAGAGGCTTTAACCCACTGAGCCACCCAGGCACCCCAAGATTGAATTTCTTGAAAAAGAAATTGAAAAGAACATATGTATGTATGTATATATATACATATATATGTGTATATATATACATATTAATATATATGTATATATAACATACATATATATATTAGACTGGTGAATAGAACAGAACCACCCACTTGATTTTTGGGTGTATTTTGGTCTCTTAGAAGAAACTACCTCCCAAAATTTTAAAGAAAGAAAACCTTATATATATACAAAAATAAGGGTAAACACGATGAAGGGATGGACTATGAATATAAAGATGAAAATTTCTAAGAAATTCTGAAAAAGAAATTGGTAGGTTGGTTGGAAAAAGAAAGAAGATGAAAAAAAGGCAGGGGGAGGGAGATAATGTGCTCAGGCTGGAGACTATAACAAAGCCTTGTGCTAGATTTAGGGTATACTTTTATCTACTAGAAGAAATTGTATCCCAAAATTTTTTAGGAAAAAAAACCTATATGTATACAAACATATGGTGAAATACAATGAAGGATAAAATATGGCTATAATAACAAAGGTTTAAAAAGGTTTTTTGAATGGTAGTGTTAAGATAAACTAGTTAAAAAACATTAAAGGAGGAAAGAGGAAATTTTTTAAAAATTAGAATAAGAAAAAAATAAAATTAAAAATATTTAATTAACTTTGCAAGACTAAAGAATCATGGGGAGAAAGCCATGAATTCTATGCTTTGCTTTCCCCTCCTTTGGAATTCTGATATTCTCCTAATCAGTGAGCTTGGTCTTGGCTGGATGTTCTTGCTGATCTTCTGGGGAGGGGCCTGTTGCCATGATTCTCAAAGGTCTTTGCCCAATGTGGAATTGTGCTGCCCTTGCCTGGGGCCAGGCTAAGTAATCTGCTCAGATTCGCTCTCAGGAGCTTTTGTTCCCTGAGCGCTTTCCATAGAGCTCTGGAGGATGGAAATTTAAATGTCGGCCTCCCATTCTCTGGCCTGGAGGAACCACAAGCTCGGGCCTGACTCCTCATTGTGCCCGCGGATAAAAGCACTTAATCATTCCCGTCTCCCTGTCTCTGGCCGCACTCAGGGCTCATCCAGCCTATGACCAAGTGTTTCTGTCTCTGGCACACAGCTCCATTTGTAGTCTCCAAACCGAGCAGATTTGTGCCTCCAGAGGAGGTAGGTGAGTCTCCCTGGATCTGCCACTTGTGCTGTCCCTGCTCAAAGAGCAGTGGTATGACTGTGCCTTGGATCACAGTTTAAAGGTAACTCTGATCTGAAAGCTCACTTTTTGGCTCTCTGTAGTCAGCTTCCCTGCTCCGATACCTGGGAGCTCTGCTACACTCAGTCACTCCTGATCTTTTGGTGACACAACAGGTCCTGAGACCACACTCTCCCTGTGAGGGCTCACACCCACATAGCCTCTGGAGCAATATCTCTCAGTGAAGCAGACTTCTAAAAGTTTGGATTTTGTGCTCCACTGCTCCACCGCTTGCTGGGAGCGCCCCCCTCCCCCAGTGTATCTTCCTGTAGCCTTGGATTCACTTCTCCACACATCCTACCTTTCAGAAAGTGGTCGATTTTCTGTTCCTAGAATTACTGCTCTCCTTCTCTTCAATCTCCTGTTGAGTTTGTAGGTGTTTGCAATGATTTGATAACTATCTAGCTGAACTCCTTCTACCTGAGGTCATTTTAGTCTGCTGCTCCTCTGCCATCTTCTATCTGAATTCTGAGTATGTTTTAGATATACATGCTGACTGTGTGATTTAGTAGGAGGTTACAGAAAAGGGAAACAAACAGGTAATCAAAAGACTACTTAAAATGTGGTCATATTTCTACACAATTATATGCCTTACACATCTGTTTTACTAATCTCATTGTCTGTATGTTTAGAAAAATCCTCCAAATTACTAAATGATGCAATTAAGGGCCTTTTGAAACATGTAAGGGAGAGACTGTTTTCTCTTCCTTATTGAAAAGGTTTCCAGCTCAGTGTCTTCTGGGGGAAGATTTTATCTATCCTTGCCTTTGTAAGGCCCAGTTAGAAACAAGCAAGCATTCTGAAAGGGAAGCTCTGCCTCTCCCAAACTGACATTCTCAGATATGTGAGGAATAATTAAAAAGCCTAGCAAAGTTGAATAGGAATAAATCATTTTGGCTTATTAAATAATGAGGGCTTTATCTGGAAAGAACATAGACAGCCAAAGCTGTAAATAGCTTCTTAAAGTTTATAACAGGTGAATTTAGGACAAAGGAAAGGTGATTCTGCAAATTTTCTGATCAGCCCCCCTAAGTTACTGCCCTCTTCAACTTCCATAATTCATGTATTATAACCATCTCTCTCCAGACCACAGAATGAATTTCTTGAGATTAAGGACCAAAGGCTTTTTATTCATCTTTGTTTACCTAGTATCTACTTCCTACGAAATTAACCATAAACACTCAACTACCTCAAGAGGTAAAGGAGTCAAAATTTTAATTAGGTTTAAAATACAATGCTATATCTGTAATGGTTTGAGAACATAGCCTTTTATAAGGTGGTGGCTGTTCAGCCTCTTACCATTATTTGAAAAAAAAAAATCCTTTATGCTTCTGTCAGAAACAGAAGTGGGCTGTATGGTGTTCTTTGGTGCCCTGGTACTCTTTTCTGATCAATCTATGGCCTTAAATAATTGTTTAGGTTGATTTCTAGTAGCTTGGGATATTTGTGTAATAATATACAGCACTTACCTAGCCTGCACAGAGATTAGCATATGCTTAATTTTTCGAGACCTCAATTCTGTCACCTATAAATTGAGGCCCCAGGGCCAGATTTTCTTAAGGATAGGATTCCACTCTCCAGATGTTCTTCCCTCGTGATCCAAAGGTTAGATTTTTAGGGCCATGTGCTGTTTGTTGTGTTTTTCCCCCCTCCTTTAATAATAGTAGGTTCCCCCGCCTCACTCATATCATAGCACCTTGACTTTAGCGTCTAGCTCAAAACAAGAATAGGGAGTGAAGAAAGAAGCTGTTTTCTAACTCAGAACTAAAATAACAGGGGCAAGGCTGAAAATAAGCATCCAAGAAAATTGCTTTTTGTGTTTGTATCATTTTTTCCAAGTTTGCCTATTGTAACTCTTTCATTTTTAAGAAAATGTTATCAAATTAGAAGGCTTTCTATTTCCAGCTTCTTGCCCCCCCCCCATCTCATGCCACAAACTGTATTGGAAGCAATTTTAACAGACATAACTAATGAAGGGCTAAATATGTGCACATGATATATTGTTATTTTATAACCAGGAGTTCTTCTGGATCTCTAGTCAGCTCTATCCTGGATTGATAAAGAGTTTGATCACTCTGTATTATAATAGTTTTCCCATTTGTGAAATGGACGGGGTTGTAAAATATATATAGTGGTGATATATTCCATAAGTAATTAATGCTTGTCCAACATATTAATATCCCTTCTCAAAGGCACAGCAACCTACAATATTGTTGCATTGCCTATGTTTCCCTGTGGCTGACTTGCCTTCAGCAGCTGGGAGAAGTGGTCTTTTTTTCTTTCTTTCTTTCTTTCTTTTTTTTTTTTTTTCTTTTCAGTGTTCCAGCATTCATTGTTTATGCACCACACTCTGAGTTGCTTTGCTGTGGACAGATGGACCTCAATCTTTCTTACTTTACTTGAACTAGATTGCCCACTTGGGAGCTGTTTATCTTTGAAAATCCTCAAACCTCAGCTCTCACCACTGTTAACAAAATAAGCAAACAAAACAAAACAAAAATAAGGTTTAATTTAAAAGAAAATCAATAATAGCTTATCAATATGAACAGATTATATTATTTGGCAATGTTACCTATCAGAACAACATGTACAGAATAAACTACACATTAATTACCATGTCATTAACACTGTCTACTCACCTTCTTTGAGATGCAGGTAACAATTAATTGAATATTAACACCACCACATTCCAACAGGGTGGACATTATGGAGCAAATCAGTTCTCCCAGTCATCTAATTCTGTCCATTGTTTTGATCCCTTATTTTGCAAGGTGTTTAATAGGTTTACTGAAGTAAATAATAATGAATGACATGGATTTCTTATTCTTTAACTTTTACTAAATAGTTCTTGAATGTGGGACACATCAGGAACATTCCCAATAGAATATTGGGATCTTTAAGCTACTTTGGAAAAAAAAAAAAAAAGACACAACTTGTTTTCCTCCTGTCTTTATAAAGGTGGAAAATCTTGGTGGGCAGTTTAGAAAACATGAAACATAAGATACAGAGTAATTTAAGAGCATGGGATTTTTTAATCAGACCAAGGTCTGAATTCTGCCAGTGATTTTCCCAGATAACTTTGGATTATGTTATATAAACTCTTGAAACTTCTTTATCTTCATTTGTATGTAAAGTTCCATTTGGTTGTTCAGGATTAGTCGAATGTTGACAAGTTAATGCATGACTCAGCCTGCAAAAGGAAGTTTGTAGGATGATGTGGGAAAGACATGATTGAATGCCCAGTATTGAGTAATTGCTGCCTCTGTGGTTGAGACTGTTGTTGCTTCTGATACTACTACTACCATCATCATTACTACCACCATCACTACTTCTATCACTGCCACCACTACTACTACTATTACTACCACCACTACTACCACCTACTTCTATTATCACCACAACCTCTACCACCATTACTACTACTGTTACTATCATCACTATTACTCCCATTGCCATCACTACCACTACTACTACCACCACTACTGCTACTAGTAATACCACCACCACTATATCTACTTTTACTACCACCACTACTACAATTACTACCACCACTACTACTACTTGCTTATCTTTATGATTATCATCATCCCCCATCACTGTTGTCATCATCATTGTCATGATCATCATTTTCTTTAGGTGAGATGAAATAATGTGTTCCCCAAATCTGGGAGAAAAAATGTCTCTTAGATTCTTCTGAAAGCTTTGAAAGTTCTCATTCCTGTTCTTGGCAGCTTCAACTTTATAGAATGATATCAGTGTCAGTCAGGATAGAGGTTCAAGACAGAAACTACCCATATTAGACTTATAGTGCATCCAAAACTCATTTGTTTTAAAATTAGTATCAATAATGAAAGTCAAATACAAATACAGGCTGGAAACTAAAAGATAATTAAAGACATAGAGATATTTAGGTCAAATAGAAATAAAGGGAACAGGGCCATCCAAGAAATAAGAAGTGAATCTTTGGAAAGAACAGATTTTTTTTTAAATTCCAATGTAATTAATGTACAGTGTTATAATAGTTTCTGATGTACAATATAGTGACCCAATAATTCTGTGCATTACTCAGTGCTCATTATGATAAGTATACTCTTAATCCCCTCCTCCTTCTTCACCCATTCCCCCCAAACTTCCCCTCTGGCAACCATCAATTTATAAATTTATAAGTATAAATTTATATTTAAGAGCCTGGGTTTTTTGTTGTTGTTGTTGTTGTTTGGTTGGTTGGTTTTTTGTTTTTTTGGTCTCTTTTTTCCCTTGGTTCATTTGTTTTGTTTCTTAAATTCCACATATGAATAAAATCATATGGTATTTGTCTTTCTCTGATTGTCTTATTTCTTAGTATTATACCCTCTTGATCTATCCATGTTGTTGCGAATGGCAAGATTTCATTCTTTTTTATGGCTGTATAATATTCATGTGTGTGTGTGTGTGTGTGTGTGTATGTGTGTATTTGTGTACACTACATCTAACCTTGTATGTTAATTATACTGGAATTAAAATACTTAATAGGGGCGCCTGGGTGGCTCAGTGGGTTAAGCCTCTGCCTTCAGCTCAGGTCATGATCTCCGGGTCCTGGGATTGAGCCCCACATCGGGCTCTCTGCTCAGTGGGGAGCCTGCTTCCCCCTCTCTCTGCCTCTGCCTGCTTCTCTGCCTACTTGTGATCTCTCTCTCTCTGTCAAATGAATAAATAAAATATTTTTAAAAATCTCTAAACAAATAAAATAAAATACTTAATAAAACACTAACAACAAAGAAAGACAATGAAAAGCCATATAAAAAGTAGTTCTTGATTAAAAGAAAATAGTATAATATATATCCTAATTTGAAAATTAGAGAAAATAATGATTGTTTCTTTTTTTTAGTTTTATTTTTTAAATTTTTGATGTAGTGTTCAGCAATTCTTTAGTTACATATAACACCCAGTGCTCATCACAACATGTGCCCTTCTTAATACCCATCACCCAGTTACCCCATACCCCCCAACCCCCTCCCTTTGGTGACCCTCAGTTTGGTTCTTAGAGTCCAGAGTCTCTCATGGTTTGTCTCGCTCTCTGATTTCTTCCCATTCTGTTTTCTCTCCCTTCCCCAGTGGTCCTCTACACTAGAATGATTGTTTCCATTTACTTGGTATTAACTGTATGACAGGTACTCTGCTCAACAGATGATGATCTTACCTAATGCTTATAATAACTTTGCTATGTACTTTGTTTTATAGATGAGAAAATTAAGATTTAAAGAGCTTGCCCAATAGAAGAACTAGTTAAAATCCAAACCTAGTACTCTTTCTACTATACCCATGTTATAATAAGATGATAGTGGTCAAGCAAAGGAAAGATTTTTGTTTGTTTATTTGTTTGTTTGTTTTGTTTTTTATACATTTCTAAAGAAAGTGTAAGTTGATATAATCCCTATAGAAAATTTTGGCAATATTTGTCAATATTAAAATTCATGTTTTCATTGACTCAAATTCCACTTTTGAAAATTTACGCTACAAATCTGGGTATACACATGATATGTAGTATCACTTGTAATAACAACTGACAACCATAGGATGGCATATTATGCAGATGAAAAAAAAAGACATTCTGTGTACTAATATGAAAAGATCTTTTGTTAACCTAGAAAGATATTTATTTATTTATTTATTTTAGATTTTATTTATTTATATGACAGAGAGAGACATAGTGAGAGAAGGAACACAAGCAGAGGAAGTGGGAGAGGGAGAAGCAGGTTTCCCAAGGAGCAGGGAGCCCAGTGCAGGGCTCAATCCTAGGACTCTGCGATCACAACCTGAGCTGAAGGCAGATGCTTAATGGCTGAGCCACCCAGGCACCCTAACTTAGCAAGATATTTAGAGCAATGGAAACGATGGGAATAGAATGCTATTTTATAATTGTGTTAACAGGGGGATAGGAATTTATTGAAATGCAATTATTTTTCCCTAGGTGAGTTCTAGCAAGATACTTAAGATACTAGTAATAATGGACATACTTAGGTATTAGGGAAAAGAAGTGGTTGGATGTGTGATAGGTTTAGAGAAATGTGACCTTATAAAATCTAACTCAGTAAATGTCAAAAAAATTAGGCATGTGAATATATTTCATATTCAAAATATATTAAAGACATTGTTCCAGTTTTTGATAACTTATATGTATTCACATGGAAATAATAACTTATGGTGCCATACAAAGAAATATATCAAGTGTATATTCATAAGCCTGAAGATGTATGTATGTCATGTACTTTATGAAACTATTTCTGATATCATTGGTATTAAAGTATTTATTTTAGGAAGACTTAGGGAAATCCCAATAAGAGAAGGAAGGAGGGAAATAACCTGAATTGGGAAATGGGTGTTAGGAGTAGTTCTCTTTCCTAACTCTACATCTGTGCTGCTCTCACAGCATCTTTAGATATACCCTGGTGAGTTTCAGTACTCCAGCAGAGAAAGGAATTCTCTAAACTAGTGCCTATGTAGCTAACATGGGACCAATTTAAAGTGTTCAGCACCCCATCAGCTAAGATTTAAAGCTACCATTAGTGTATTTACTGACCATATGTGTGTCCAAAGGTTGGTATTTCTTGGACAAATGAGGTGCAACAGCAGACACATCAAACTGGGAAGTGGTATGTCTACCATTCTGACATTTCCTACTCCTGCCTTGATCACCTCATCCATTGGCATCTGTTGCATTCATTCAAATGTATACTTCTGCATTTATGTGACCTACTTGCATAACGCACACATAAGTTTCTTATAAAAGATGAAGATTAAGATTGCAGGATCTATAAGCTTCAAATAGTTTTCTCATACTTGCTATCCTACAATAGAACATATCACACCAGAGGCAGTTTCCTATTATTTTGACTGTGGTTATTGGTAAATGTAATATTGATTCCTGATTGTGCTTCATATTAACTCTTTGAAGTCTTTTGATTCTGTGTTAGAGTTTTGATTCTCTAGCAAAATTCCCTGCCTATTGGACTTACTCATTTTTAGATCAAACTGATCAAAACTGCATTTATGACTAAAAAAATGCAATGATATTGAGAGACAACGTGGGGGGGTTGGGGGGTAGGAAAGGAATAAATGAAACAAGATGGGATCGGGAGGGAGACAAACCATAAGAGACTCTAAATCTCACAAAACAAACTGAGGGTTGCCAGGGGGATGGGGGTAGGGAGAGGGTGGTGGGGTTATGGACATTGGGGAGGGTATGTGCTATGGTGAGTGCTGTGAAGTGTAAACCTGGAGATTCACAGACCTGTATCCCTGGGACTAGTAAACATTATATATTAATAAAAAATTAAAAATGCAATGATACAAATCTTTTGGTGTTCCTATTCTTACATAAGCTACTTTCCCTTCCAGATAATTAAAGAGGAATACAGTAGAGCAGAATTATATGTACAATTTTTCTTAGATTGTCCAGATTTTAGTGTCTATCTTCTTAAAATGTGGAAATTCATGTATCTCTATCAAAAGTGCTATATGACATCTTTTAATGACCTGCAGATGAAATTCCATAGTGTATGAATTTTGATACAACTGTAGTCAACATCACAGTCTATGCCTATGAGATTTCACAGTAAAGACTAAAAAAGGAAAGCTAAATAGTATCCACATATATTTTTATAATCTTAAGATATACAAATCATTAGCTAGTTTAGATGTTTAATTTTATTATACCTAGATTTCTTCCAAGCCATCTGTAGTTAGGAGTCCCAGTTGACTGGTTTTCACAGAAACTTTCTTGTTCAAAGTCAGGTACTGCTCAGTTTTGCCTACTTATTTGAATGTACAGCTTGCATGTGATCTTCCCCTGAAAAGAGTCTCCACTATTACAGGATGACTATTGCTTAGTCAGCTATTCAGACGCTCCTGGAATCAGTTGTTATGGGAAGAGGAGTAGGTGGAAGATGGATAGACTCTAAGGAACTCTTTAAGGAAAAGATTGAAGCAATCTTCAGTGGGAAAAGGGAGAAATAATTACAAAGAAATTCTTCTTAGAAAAGATCAATAACCAGAAAAGTACCCTTTGAACCTATTGTCATAGGAAATCTATTTAATAATATTTTCTCTTCAGAAGATGAATTTTTAAATTGACTTATATTATCTAATGCAACTTTTTCACACAAGTAAAAACAAGCCCACAAAACATCATGCTAAAGAAAAGAGGAAACAATGGGTTTCTTGATTTTAGGGGAAAAAAATACACACACACACATGCAATACACCTTATAGGAAAAAATGAAATCCCCATTTATTTCTTATATTCAGAACTGTTAGGGTTTAATCTTATGTATTATACTTATACTTACAGAAATGGAAGATGAATTAAGGAAAAGATAATATGAAATAGAGGAAATTATAAACTGTAGCAAAAAGTTACTATACACTACTTACATTTAATAGCATGAGTTAAGAAATCTAAGAATACTGTAGTTATCAGGGAGTGCACTTTTGGCAATTTCAGGCATCTAAATATTTATCTATTTAAAAAAATGAATCTTTATTTTTCGGGGTCTTTAAATGCAGCCTTATTGAGGTTTACTTTATATACCATAAAATTCACTAATTTCAATTGTATATTTGATTAGTTTTCAGAAATGGATACAGTTGTGTATTCTCAACTGAAATCACGATATAGGCCATTTCCATTAACCTAAGAGTTGTGTTATACCCTCTTGTATACAAAACCCTTCCCTCACCCCTAGTTCCTGGCAACCACTGATCTTTCTGCCACTATGGTTTTTGCCCTTTCTAGAACTTCATATAAATGGAATGATATAACATATTTTGTTTTTCGGCTGTCCTCTTCAACATAGTGTCATGCTTTGCAGAGTCAACTATGTTGTTCCATGAGTCAGTGGTTAGAATATCTACTTTCTGAAAGATACTCCTCTGTATGGCTATACCACAAATTGTTTATCAAGTCGTCAGTTGATGGACATTTTGTTTTTTTTCTAGTGCTTTGCCTATTATAAATAAAGCACCTATGAACATTGAAGTACAAATTTTTTGTGATCATATGTTTTCATTTTTCTGATATATATGCTTAGAAGTAGAATTACTGGATCATATGGTTAGTATATAAGAAACTAGTTTTTACCAAAATGGCTAAACCATTTTGCATTTCCACGAGCAGTGTCTGAGCATCTCTGTTGCTCCACATTCTCACTGATATCCTATGTAGTTCTTGATCAGTGCACTCTTTTAATCATGAACCACAGTAAGAATTTTATTTTGCATTATAGACCATAATGCATATACATAACTGAAACATGTTTTAGGCAACAATATTTTGGCTTACTACAAAAAAACCAACCTGAATTTTATTTTCTATTTTATTATATCTTGCTAAAAAATAAAAATGCTTGTCTTAAATAGTAATGTAATTTTACAACTTACTAATAGTTTGACTGATAGTTCAACATAGCCCATAATTTTGACACACTAATACATATCCACACAAATATCTAATTTTAGGTTGTTGTCTTATTTTTATAGTGAGACTATAGATAATATAAATATTTTTGCCACCAAGGATTTGTTTGAGATTAGAAGGGAAAGCTAACTGAAGGATGAGTCTATGTTTGGAGCTTTTGCAAATAAATGAGATTGACATAAGACAAGGCAGGAGATTGACAGAAGGTGGTTGAACTTTACATTGAATCAGGGCTGCTGTGTTAGTGGTAACAAGCCTGTACCACAAGATGGACCACATTGGCCTTGGTTTAGAGCCATTATCCTATGTCAGTAAAAGGATGGGTTTAGGAAAAAAAGTTATTACAAAGGTTAAAATTTATTCAGAAAAGAGAAATTATTATCTAGAACTCTTAGGTTTAGCTATTATAGTTATTCATACATGGTCTTTAATCTGTTTTTCATGTTTGTTCAGGAATTAGTTATAGTAAGGTGATCAGTGACTGAAACTCAAGAGGCCAAAGATATTAAATGAGGTTGTATTAGAATGATATACAGTTTTAAGACAAGGGATTCATGAAAAGTTTTTAAAAAGTTTCCTGTGTAACTCATGAATTCTGTTTCATTTTTTAAAACTTTGCACTGGCCTCTGGTTTTCCTCTTAAAATTTACCAACTATTTTAATTTTGATTTCCTCTTAAAATTTAATTTTAATTTTAATTTTTAATTTCCTCTTAAAATTTAATTTTAATTTTAATTTTAATTTCCTCTTAAAATTTACCACTAATGAGTTTTCTGCTAAAAGCTACACTTTTTAAGGTCTTATATTAAAGGAAATTGTGTAAAGTTGCAGAAATCATTAGTGCACTGATTCAACATTTCAGATTAGCAAAGGAACATGGTCCAAGGTCACTGAATAAATTACACTATATCACAAAATGAAAATTATACCCTGACATAGTATGATTTTAATAAAAAATGAAAATGGGATTTATGACCCCCTTTCTTTGGGCTACTAATGTTCATTGCCAAAAGATGAATCCCTTTTGTGACATTAAATATGAGATGGGCTACAGAAAATGTTGTGGACTAATTCACTTGCCAAGAAAAGAAGCAACGTGTATATATGCATGTGTTTTTATACCCATCTGCTATCATGGTGGAGCCAAATATATTTGAGGCAAACAAGTCAAGCCAAATAGGTTCATTTTTCTTCAGTACAATGATGGAAAGCTAATGAATAACTGAGATGCAGGTCTAACAAAATTAATGGAAGGAGAGAAACAAAGCTGGTTAGGAAGAATTGACAGCCATGTGAACTGCACCATGGAAAAATAATTAACATAGCCCTTCTAGGAATCAGTGGTAGGCCATGGTCAGTCTGGAGGGACATGTTTTGAGTCTCTAATAAGATACCTCCTAATATAATATTAATAAATACTGTCATTAACAACTCAGAGAATCAAATAAAGAAATATGAAAAGCATAATTTAAAGATGGAACAAGTATAAGGGCACTGTAACATGATCTGAGCTTGGATCAGCACACATTAAGCCCTGATTAAATTTGAGAAATTGGTTAAAACCAGTGTGATGAAATCCATTTAATACATATGTAAAGTAGCTTGGTGATGGCAGATATTGACAACATATGCCCTCATTCAGAATGACAAAAACTGAGACAGACTCTGTAGGATGGTTGGATGCATAGATTAATGAAGCTGTTAATGAGATAAATTTTACTAAATATTTCATGGAGGAATATGTCCTCTGGCAGTTAATATTTTTATTTTGTCCTAAAGAGAAAAGCATTAATTTATAAACTCTCAAATGTCTAGATGCTGCTTGTCAATTGTTTTATTAAAACCCTTATTGACAAAATAAGATATTGCAAAACACAATTCATAAAGAAAATCCTTCTACAAAAGCAGCCTTTGCATTTTATAGGATAACCTTTTTGTAATATAATGTTTGCTTGGTACTGCTCCATCTTTATAACTCCTGTTTATAAAGACTGTCTTTTTTTGCTGCAACCCATTGAGCCCTGATTAATACCTCTGTTTCCATTTCCTGCCTACTCAGTTTCTGAAGCCCCTATATCCAATCTCTTATTTCTGCATTTTGCTCAAATATTTCACTTGCAAGATATTAAAAGTGTCCCTCCTCTCTATGCAGTGTCTTTCCCCAAGACATTATTTTCTTTGAACGTGTGGCATCAGTTATCCTCCACTTCTTTAAAATGCTTTTCTCTTTTACTTCTACATGCATATCTTTTTCCTCCCTCTTCCCAATTCTGACCCTTCCTTCCTGGTCTTTTCTTAAGAGCTTCCTCTTTTTTTCTACCTACTATAATGATGTTTCCTAAATCTGTGTCCTCAAATATCTTCTTTCCTCTATACACTTAATGTATTGATGCATTTACTCTTCAGGAATACAATTAATATGCTGTCATTATCTAATGCTCCAATCTACATCTCCAGCTTTGAACTTTTACCCTAATCTTCATTTAGTAACTTATTCCACTAGCTTTAAATATATATTTATTTGAATTTCCATATTTCAAATTTAATACTTTCCCTAGAAGAAGGATTCCATTTGTAATCATCTTCTTCCTTATATGCATAGAACCACTATGCTCCCTCTCTGTTAGATTTTGACTCTGTCATTTCCCTTTCCCCCTTACTAATTTCTATCAAGTCCCTCAGATTAAACCATGCTTCTCCAGGTTCTGTGCACTTGTTACACAGCAGCCAATTCCTGGGAAGGCTTTCTACATGGTCTTAATGTCTTACCTATGTCCAGCCCCAACCAGCCTACACTCTGCTCCCCACAAAAATCTCCTTAATATACAACTTCTATCATATCACTTTTCTGATTAAGAACTTTCCATGGTTTCTCAAAACCAAGTGTACCAAATCAAAGCTCCTCTGACTATAATTTGATCTTTCACAGTTTGTCCCCTTGTTACTAGAACAATGTGATCCCTCAATCATCCCCAATGTAGGATGTCTGCCTTAGTTATGCCATCTTCATTTTATTCCTACCTTATGCTTTAGTGATGATACTTTTCTCATATGACATAACAATATGTTAATTTCAGACCAAGATTTACTTATCTGATAGCGTCTGGTTTATCCCCCAAATGTAAACTGTTTTTTTTGTTTGTTTTAATTTTTATTTTTTTAATTTTTAAAAATTTTTATATAAACATATAATGTAATCTCACCACCCTCTCCCAACACCCTTCCCCCCACCCCCTCAGTTTGTTTTATGACATCAAGAGTCTCTTTTGGTTTGTCTCCCTCCCGATCCCATCTTGTTTCATTTATCCTTTTCCTACCCCCTTAACCCCCACCCCTGTTGCATCTCCACTTCCTTATATCAGGGAGATCATATGATAGTTGTCCTTCTCTGATTGACTTAATTTGCTAAGCATGATACCCTCTAGTTCCATACAAGTTGTCGCAAATGGCAAGATTTCATTTCTTTTGATGGCTGCATAGTATTCCATTGTGTGTGTGTGTGTGTGTATATATATATATATATATATATATATATACCACTTCTTCTTTATCCATTCATCTGTTGATGGACATCTAAGTTCTTTCCATAACTTTGTCTATTGTGGACATTGCTGCTATAAACATTTGGTTGCATGTGCCCCTTCAGATCACTACGTTTGTATCTTTAGGGTAAATACCCAGTAGTGCAATTGCTGGGTCATATGGTAGCTCTATTTTCAGTTTTTTGAGGAACCTCCATACTGTTTTCTGGAGTGGTTGTACCAGCTTGCATTCCCACCAACAGTGTAGGAGGGTTCCCCTTTCTCCACATCCTTGCCAGCATCTGTCATTTCCTGACTTGTTCATTTTAGCCATTCTGACTGGTGTGAGGTGGTATCTCATTGTGGTTTTGATTTGTATTTCCCTGATGCCGAGTGATGTGGTGCACTTTTTCATGTGTCTGTTGGCCATCTGGATGTCTTCTTTGCAGAAATGTCTGTTCATGTCCTATGCCCATTTCTTGATTGGATTATTTGTTCTTTGGGTGTTGAGTTTGCTAAGCTCTTTATAGATTTTGGATACTAGCCCTTTATCTGATATGTCATTTGCAAATATCTTCTCCCATTCTGTCAGTCGTCTTTTGGTTTTGTTGACTGTTTCCTTTGCTGTGCAAAAGTTTTGATCTTGATGAAGTCCCAATAGTTCATTTTTTCCCTTGCTTCCCTTGCCTTTGGCGTTGTTCCTAGGAAGAAGTTGCTGTGGCTGAGGTCGAAGAGGTTGCTGTCTGTGTTCTCCTCAAGGATTTTGATGGATTCCTTTCTCACATTGAGGTCCTTCATCCATTTCGAGTCTATTTTCGTGTGTGGTGTAAGGAAATGGTCCAATTTCATTTTTCTGCATGTGGCTGTCCAATTTTCCCAACACCATTTGTTGAAGAGGCTGTCTTTTTTCCATTGGATATTCTTTCCTGCTTTGTCGAAGATTAGTTGACCATAGAGTTTAGGGTCTATTTCTGGGCTCTCTATTCTGTTCCATTGATCTATGTGTCTGTTTTTGTGCCGGTACCATACTGTCTTGATGATGACAGCTTTGTAATAGAGCTTGAAGTCTGGAATTGTGATGCTACCAACTTTGGCTTTCTTTTTCAATATTCCTTTGGCTATTCGAGGTCTTTTCTGGTTCCATATAAATTTTAGGATTATTTGTTCCATTTCTTTGAAAAAAAGTTGATGATATTTTGATAGGCATTGCATTAAATGTGTAGATAGCTTTAGGTAGCATAGACATTTTCACAATATTTATTCTTCCAATCCATGAGCATGGAACCTTTTTCCATTTCTTTGTGTCTTCCTCAATTTCTTTCATGAGTCCTTTAAGTATCATATCATCTGCAAAGAGTGATAGTTTGACTTCTTCTTTGCCAATTTGGATGCCTTTAATTTCCTTTTGTTGTCTGATTGCTGAGGCTAGGACTTCTAGTACTATGGTGAATAGCAGTGGTGATAACAGACATCTCTGCCATGTTCCTGACCTTAGTGGAAAAGCTCTCAGTTTTTCTCCATTGAGAATAATATTTGTGGTGGGTTTTTCATAGATGGCTTTGATAATATTGAGGTATGCGCCCTCTATCCCTACACTTTGAAGAGTTTTGATCAGGAAGGGATGCTGAACTTTGTCAAATGCTTTTTCAGCATCTATTGAAAGTATCATATGGCTCTTGTTCTTTCTTTTGTTAATGTATTGTATCACATTGATTGATTTGCAGATGTTGAACCAACCTTGCTGCCCTGACATAAATCCCACTGGGTCGTGGTGAATAATCCTATTAATGTACTGTTGGATCCTACTGGCTAGTATTTTGGTGAGAATTTTTGCATCTAAGGATATTGGTCTGTAATTCTCTTTTTTGATGGGATCCTTGTCTGGTTTGGGGATCAAAGTGATGCTGGCCTCATAAAATGACTTTGGAAGTTTTCTTTCCATTTCTATTTTTTGGAACAGTTTCAGGAGAATAGGAATTAATTCTTCTTTAAATGTTTGGTAGAATTCCCCTGGGAAGACGCCTGGCCCCGGGCTCTTGTTTGTTGGGAGATTTTTGATGACTGCTTCAATCCCCTTACTGGTTATGGGTCTGTTCAGGTTTTCTATTTCTTCCTGCTTCAGTTTTGGTAGCTTATATGTCTCCAGGAAAGCACCCATTTCTTGCAGATTGTCAAATTTGCTGGCATATACGTGCTCATAATATGTTCTTATAATTGTTTGTATTTCTTTGGTGTTGATTGTGATCTCTCCTTTTTCATTCATTTTATTTATTTGGGTCCTTTCTCTTTTCTTTTTGATAAGTCTGGCCAGGGGTTTATCAATATCATTAATTCTTTCAAAGAACCAGCTCTTAGTTTCATTGATTTGTTCTGTTTTTTGGGGAGGGGGTTCTGTTTCATTGATTTCTGCTTTGATCTTTATTATTTCTCTTCTTTTGCTGGGTTTAGGCTTTCTTTGTTGTTCTTTCATGAGCTCCTTTAGGAGTAGGGTTAGGTTGTGTATTTGAGACCTTTCTTGTTTCTTGAGAAAGGCTTGTATTGCTATATATTTTCCTCTCAGGACTGCCTTTGTTGTGTCCCACAGATTTTGGACCATTGTGTTTTCATTACCATTTGTTTCCATGGTTTTTTTCAATTCTTCTTTAATTTCCTGGTTGACTCACTCATTTTTTAGAAGGATGCTGTTGAGTCTCCATGTATTTGTGCTCTTTCCAAATTTCCTCTTGTGATTGAGTTCTAGCTTCAGAGCATTGTGGTCTGAAAATATGCAGGGAATGATCCCAATCTTTTGGTACTGGTTGAGACCTGATTTATGACCCAGGATGTGATCTATTCTTGAGAATGTTCCATGTGCACTAGAGAAGAATGTGTATTCTGTTGCTTTGGAATGGTATGTTCTGAATATATCTGTGATGTTCTTCTGGCCCATGTGTCATTTAAGACCTTGATTTCCTTGTTGATCTTTTGCTTGGATGATCTGTCCATTTCAGTGAGGGGAGTGTTGAATTCCCCTACTATTATTGTATTCTTGTCAATGTGTTTCTTTGATTTTATTATTAATTGGTTTATATAGTTGGCTGCTCCCATGTTAGGGACATAGATATTTAAAATTGTTAGATCTTCTTGTTGGACAGACCTTTTGAGTATGATATAATGTCCTTCCTCATCTCTTATTGTAGTCTTTGGCTTAAAATCTAATTGATTTGATATAAGGATTGCCACCCCAGCTTTCTTCTGATGTCCATTAGCATGGTAAATTGTTTTCCACCCCCTCACTTTCAATATGGAGGTGTCTTCAGGTCTAAAATGTGTTTCTTGTAGGCAGCATATTGATGGGTTTTGTTTTTTTTATCCATTCTGAAACCCTGTGTCTTTTGATTGGGGCATTTTGCCCATTTACATTCAGGGTAACTATTGAGAGATGTGAACTTAGTGCCATTATATTGCCTGTAAAGTGACTGTTACTGTATATTGTCTCTATTCCTTTCTGATCTACTACTTTTAGGGTCTCTCTTTGCTTAGAGGACCCCTTTCAATATTTCCTGTAGAGCTGGTTTGGTGTTTACAAACTCTTTCAGTTTTTGTTTGTCATGGAAGCTTTTAATCTCTCCTTCTATTTTCAATGATAACCTAGCTGGATAAAGTATTCTTGGCTGCATGTTTTTCTCGTTTAGTGCTCTGAATATATCATGCCAGTTCTTTCTGGCCTGCCAGGTCTCTGTGGATAAGTCTGCTGCCAATCTAATATTTTTACCATTGTATGTTACAGACTTCTTGTCCCGTGCTGCTTTCAGGATTTTCTCTTTGTCGCTAAGACTTGTAAATTTTACTATTAGATGATGGGGTGTGGACCTATTCTTATTGATTTTGAGGGGGAACTCTGCACCTCCTGGATTTTGATGCTTGTTCCCTTTGCCATATTGGGGAAATTCTCTATGATAATTCTCTCCAATATACTTTCTGCTCCCCTCTCTCTCTCTTCTTCTTCTGGAATCCCAAATATTTTAATGTTGTTTCATCTTATGGTATCACTTATCTCTTGAATTCTCCCCTCGTGGTCCAGTAGTTGTTTGTCTCTCTTTTGCTCAGCTTCTTTATTCTCTGTCATTTGGTCTTCTATATCACTAATTCTTTCTTCTGCCTCATTTATCCTAGCAGTAAGAGCCTCCATTTTTGATTGCACCTCATTAATAGCTTTTTTTATTTCAACTTGATTAGATTTTAGTTCTTTTATTTCTCCAGAAAGGGCTTTTATTTCTCTGGACAGGGTTTCTCTAATATCTTCCATGCCTTTTTCAAGCCCAGCTAGAACCTTGAGAATCATCATCCTGAATTCTAGATCTGACATATTACCAATGTCTGTATTGATTAGGTGACTAGCATTCAGTACTGCCTCCTGTTCTTCTTCTTCTTTTTTTTTTTTTTTTTTTGTGGTGAGTTTTTCCATCTTGTCATTTTGTCCAGATAAAAAATATATGAAGGAGCAAATGAAATACTAAAAGGGTGGCAAAGACCCCAGGAAAATGTGCTTTAACCAAATGAGAAGAGTCCCCAAATGGTGGGGGGGAGAAAGGGTATAAAAAGAACTTCAGAAAAGAGAAAAAAATTTTAAAAAAGAACACAAATAAAAAGTTTAAAAAAAGAAAAATACATATATATATATATTAGAGTGGTGACTGGAACAGGGTCACCCACTTAATTTTGTGAGTATTTTGGTCTCTTAGAAGAAACTCCCTCCCAACATTTTAAAGAATGAAGAGCATATATAAAGTTAAACATAATGAAGGGATGATATATGACTATAAAGATGAAATTTTTTTTTTTTTAATTTCTAACAAAGGAGTTAATAAGGTAAGTTGGTTGGGAGAATAAAAAAAAAAAAAGAAAAAGAAAGTGGAGATAACTTGCTTGGGCTGGAGACTAGATCAAGCCCGGTGCTAGATTTAGGGTGTATTTTGATCTATTAGAAGAAGTTGTACCCCAAATTTTTTAGAAGAAAAAACTCTATGTGTATACAAAGAATAAAGTTAGATACAATGAAGGATAAAATATGACTATAATAATAAAGGTTCAAAAAAGATTTTTTTAAGAAAGTTATTAAGATAAATTAGTTAAAAAACATTCAAAGAGGTAAAAGTTAAAAAAAATTAGCAGAAGAGAAAAAATAAAATTAACAAAATTAATTAACTTTGTAAGACTAAAGATTCATGGGGAGTAAGCCAAGAATTCCATGCTTTGCTTTCTCCTCCTCTGGAATACCGCTGTTCTCCCTGTTAAATGAACTTGGTCTTGGCTGGATTTCTTGTTGATCTTCTGGGGGAGGGGCCTGTTGTAGTGATTTTCAAGTGTCTCTGCCCCAGGCGGAATTGCACCGCCCTTACCAGAGGCCGGGCTAAGTAATCCACTCGGGTTCGCTTTTGGGAGTTTTTGTTCCCTGAACGCTTTGGGAAGAATTCTGGAGGATGGGAATGAAAATGGCAGCCTCCCAATCTCTGGCCTGGAGGAGCCAAGAGCTCGGGGCCCCACTCTTCAATGCACCCTCAGAGAAAAGCGCTCAATCACTCCTGTCTCACTGGCCTCCGGCTGCACTCGAGCTCACCCAACCTGTGACCAAGCGTCTCTGTCTCTGGCACAGCTCCGCCTGGAGTCTCTGAACCCTGCAGATCCCTGAGCTCTTCCAGGTCGGAGTCTCCCCGGATCTTGTGGGGACCCCACGCACAGAGCACCAGCCTGTGTCATGGATTACAGTTCAAGGTAACCCTGAGTTGAGAGCTCACTCCTTGGCTCTGTCTCCATAGCCGGCTTCCCTGCTCTAATACCTAGTATGGCATTAGGCTCTTCTCTTATCTAGTATAAAATTGAGAACATTACTCATGTTCCCAGTTTTCTCATATCTAATATGGGATATTGCTTACACATGTGATCATTTGGGAGCACTGAATGAAGCCGTGTGTGGCATAAAGGAAATCCTCAACAAACATTGCTATTAATATGCTTTTCTTATTGAGCCCACCAATGCATGGGACTAAATATTCAGTTCAACTTTGTTCTCACGTAAGTCAACTTTATTTGGTCTGTAGGTTCAGAAACACGGTTAAATAAGGATGAGGTATTAGAAGTATACAACAGTATTTCACACAGCTGAGGAAATATCCTGTGATGAGGAGAAAGAAATGGGCCTACGGATTTGATAGCTCTCAATTTTCTTTTCCTGTCTTTAATTTTTCTTTATTATTTGCATTTCATTATTCTTCCTGTTTTCAGGCTGAGTTTCTTTGCTTCTGAGTCTAGAGAGTGAAAAATATGGCTGACAATAGCTTGTGAGTTCTCTGGTTCCCAATCTGCTCAACCAGACAAAGAAAGGTGACATACAAACCCAGTTCAGAATAGCTGGTTTGTCCAACTAGAGGAAGAGAGAATTGTCCTGGTTTGAATATTGGGCCCACTCTAAATCTGTCATTTATGGTAGGGTAGAATACTTTTACATGGACATGACTGCTTCTGCTATAACCACATATATAGAACATTTCCCAGAAAGTGGGGCCTTTTTTACAAAGAGGAAATCATGAAAGCTGGTTAGATGACTTAATAGATGTCTTTATTGTTAACAGTACTTGCTCAGTCTTCATTTCCAAGCCCAGATCATAGCTACAAAAGCCCATCTTTTTCTGGGAGGAGAGGTTAGATATCAAATTATTTTCCTTTTTCTACCTATCCAAATTCTATTCATTCTGAAGATCCAGCTTACTTAACAGTCATCCTCCATTAACACTTTAAAATTATTTATTGTCTAATATCTTTTCAGAAACCTCTGAATATAGAAGTAGGTTAATGGAGTTCATAGAACATATAACACTAATTTATTCTCTTATAATTTCAATTCTTTGGGCTATTTTCTTTCTATTGTATTGTCTGTCTTTGTTAGAATGATATAAAAGATACATTTTATATATTCTGTATATGAGTTTGGGATGGTTTAAATAAATGACCACAACATTCATTGACATTCCTCCTATCTTGAGGTGAGGTCTCTGTCTTCTACCCTTGATCCTGGGTGAGCCTGTAATTACTTTGACCAGTATGATATATTAAAAATAATACCATGTAGCTTCTGATGCTAGGTTATAAATGACAGTATAGCTTCCACTTTGTCTCCTGGAACATTTGTGCCGAAATCCTGAGCCACCATGTAGGAAGTTCTACTACCTGCATCATGCTATAGAGGACATCTGTCATAACCAAGAGGTCATACTTAAGCTTTATAGTCCCATCCAGGCACCAGGCATATGAGTAAAAAAATCTCCAGATGATTCTAGTCTCTGCCATCAGGTTACTCTCTGCTTTTGTGTCTGTTCCCCTGTGGGGCACACTCTGAGGATCAGGGACAAGCTTCCCCCCTGTGTCACTTGCAGATTTCTAACAACCAAATGCATTAGTATACTAAAATAATTGTTTAATGCCATTAAATTATGGGATAATTTCTTTTTTTTAATTTTTTTAAGATTTTATTTATTTATCAGAGAGAGAGAGAGAGTGCACAAGCAGGGAGAGGCAGAGAGAGAAGCAGGCTCCCTGCCGAGCAAGGAGCCCAATGCGGGACTCAATCTCAGAACCCTGGGATCATGACCTGAGCGAAGGCAGTGGCTTAACCGACTGAGCCACTCAGGCGTCCCTATGGGATAATTTCTTACACAGCAATAGCAATTGCAACAGTGTACTTTGTCAGTTATATGAACTGTCCTGCCTTGTATCTTGCCTTTTTTGTTTTCTTTGTGCATGTGTGTGTGTGTTTATATTTGACATACAATATTGTGTAAGTTTAAGGTGTACAACATATTGATTCAGTACATTTGTATGACAATATGATTGCCTTAATAGCGTTAGCTAATACCTCTAACACCATTTATTCTTTTAATGATAGCTCTTGATGAAGACAAATCTAACTTTCAATATTATTATAAAGATTAATGTTATAGTGGTTTTATTTGATAAATGCTTTCCTACCTCAAGGTCAAGAAGATATTTTCTTATACTGTTAGAAACTTTATTGCTTTACTTTTATTTTTAATCTGCAATCCAATTGAAATTAATTTTTATATATTATATAAGAGTGAAGATTGATTTCTTTTTTTCTTAAGACTTTATTTATGTATCATACAGAGAGAGAGTGTGTGCATGAGCCCACACAAGAAGGGAGAACATCAGGCAGAGGGAGAAGCAGGCTCCCCACTGAGCAGGGTGTCCCATGTGGGACTCGATCCCAGGACCCTGGGATCATGGCCTGAGCCAAAGGCAGATGCTTAGCTGACTGAGTCACCCAGGTATCCCAAGATTAATTTCTTTTTGCTTATGAACATCCAACTGACTTAATAGTGTTTATTAAAAAACATAATATTTCATTTATGTTTGTGTTTCTTTCTGAATTACCTATTTTCTCCCAAGGGTATACTTATCTTTCCATCTTACTGTATCTTTATGTCTTCATATATGATTATATAGTTTCTTTGACTTTATTTTTCTGAGAAACTATAGCTCTTGACTATTTTGGGCTTTGTATTTCATGTGAAATTTTAAATCAGCCTTTTGCTTTGAACATACATACACACACTTGTTAGGATTTTTATTGCAGTTGCAGCAAGCCTATGGATCAATTTGGGGAAAATTTATATCTTTATTGGCTTTTTAAATTCATAAATAAGATTTATTTCTCTATTGGGGTATTTTTAGTTTCACTCAGTAATAATATAGGATTCTCTTTGTAGAAATATCACATTACTTTTGTAGGAGTATGTCTAGATATTTGACTTTTATTTATATTATTTTTTAAAAATTTTATTAGTTTTTTAAACTCCAGTATAATTAATATATAGCATCATATCTATATATTCTATGCTCATGGATTGCAAGAGGAAATATTATTAAAATGTCCATACTACCTAAAGCAATCTACAGATTTAATGCAATCTCTATCAAAGCTGCATTTTTTTACAGGACTAGAACAAATAATCCTAAAGTTTTTATGGAACCACGAAAGACCCCAAATAGCCAAAACGATCTTGAAACAGAAGAATTAAACTGCAGATATTTTTCATTTTTGAAGGGTGTTTCATTTTCTATTTTATTTTGATGCATTCCATTTTTGTTTTGTGTATGTGTGCATGTATTGATCTTGTACAGTTAGTTTGTTAAATTTATATATTTAAAGTAATTTTATTCTAAATGCTTTTAGATTTTCTTCATATACAGTTACATTTTTTAAAAATCACAAAAGTGGGATGCCTGGTTGACTCAGTTGGTTAAGTGACTGCCTTTGGCTTGGGTCATGATCCCAGGGTCCTGGGATGGAGTCCCAAGTCAGACTCCTTGCTTGGTGTGTAGCCTGCTTCTCCCTCTGCTTGCTGTTCCCTCTGCTTTTTTTCTCTCTCTGACAAATAAATAAAATAAAACCTTTTTAAAAAATTAGAAAAAAATTATAATATCATTCTTTTTTTCTAATTTTTAAGTTTATTTTTTAGTCCTAACTAGGACTTTTGTTCCAATTTTATTTTTTTCCTCAATATTTAATAGAAATCATGATAGTTAGTGTCCTTTCTTATTCCCAAATTTGGGGTAAAAGCATTAATATTTTATCATACAGTACAATAGTTATTTTATTTCTGTTTATGTTAAGTAACTTCCATTTATTTCCTAGTTTTGGAAATGTTATTTTTTCCTTTTAATCATGAATGAAATAGCGTTTATTGCATGCTTTTGTTCTCTCCCCACTGACATTTATATGCTCGACCTCTTTGTTTTGTTAAAATGGTGAATTATAATAATTGATTCTCAAGTGTTAAATGTTAAATTGATGTCACAGTCTCAAAATAAGTAAAATTTGGATATGATGTTTTATCATATGTTGCTGGATTCCACTTGTTCTTTTTTTTTTTTTTTTGTATCTATGCAGATGAGAGAAGTTTGCCCATAATTTTCCTTTCTTGAAATTGCCTTGTTATATGTATGTATTTTGTGATCATTTCTCCTGAGGCTTCTCTTAGTTGTGACAATTTCTTGAATTTTCCTTGTTTTTGATGACTTTGATAGTTTTGAGTATTGTAGATTAAGTATTTTGAAGAATATCCCTCATGTAGGAATTTCCTGTTTGGTCCATAATTGGATGAGATAATATGTTTGAGGGAAGAAGATCACAGAAGTAAAGTGCCATTCTCACTACATCATGTGAAAGGTACAGACTATTAATGTGATTTATCATGTTGATGTTAACCTTGACCACCTGGCCTGAGGCAGCGTTTGGCAGGTGTATTCTTGCTAAACTTACTCTTGTTTTCCTTCCTTTGCATGCTGTACTTTTTTTAGAAAGTCACTATATGTAGCTCATACTTAAGAACTATGAGTTTATACTCCTTAAAGGCAGAATATCTACTTAAGTTGGAATTGTTCTGCCCAGGAGTTTTGTCTATTCTTCCCATTTATTTGTTTAATCATTTATTTATTTCAGTATAGTCCCCATGCATACTTATTTTATACTTTGGGTTATCACACAATATTTATTTGTTGCTCAAATTGTCCCATCTTTGACTCTTGGGAACTCTTTCAGTTGTATCCTATATCATTTTGACACACTAACATCATTGTGAGGGTTTTTGTTGTTATTGTTTATTTTTGTTCTGAGCATTTTCTAATTTTTTGGCACTGCAACATGGTCCAGGCTGCTCATATTGTATATTTCCTGTCCCTGTCCTGCTCCTAAAAAGATTTTCCAAGGAACCTTGCTTTCTTTTATTGCAGAATGGTATTAGAAATCAAGATCGGGTTGTTAGGTGTGTTCTCCCATATAATTTTTGATAAATTATATTTTTCTAGGTATTTTACCTTTTGTCCATGTTATCAAATTATTGGAACTAACTAGTTTGTAATATGTTCATATAACCTCATGTGATCTGTAGTGATGTCACTTTTATGATTTGACATTATTTGTGCAATTTTCTTTTCCTTAAATAGCTTTCTTAAGGTATATAAATATTATTTGTGCTAAAGAAACTAATTTTGGCTTTGTTGAATCTCTCAATTATATGTCTATTTCTATTTTTTTTCTTAAACTTTTGGTTATTACCTTCTCCCTGTTTCTTTCAGTTAGATTTTCTATTCCTCTTAAATAACTTCTTGAGACCAATAAGAATATAATTAGTATTAGTTTTTCTGTTTCGACTATGGGGCTTAATTTAAGTTTATAAATTTTTCTTAGGGTAGAATTTGAGCCATACTTCACAAGTTTGGATATGTTATACTTTCATTATTTGTTACTTTAAAATGTTCTCTAAATTTCAATGTAAATTTTTTTTTTTTGATCTGTGGTTATTTAGAAATACATTGATAAATATCCAAAGGTATGAGGATTTTTTATTATCTTCTTGTTGATTTCCAGCTTAAGTTCATGATAATCACAGACAGTGATTTCTATGACTTTAATAATTTGATATTAGGTTTGTGTGTCCCATTTGCTTTATAGCCCAGGATATGACCCATGGGTTAATATTCCATAAATATATAAACATATGTATTGTGCAATTTGTTACAGTGTTATATATGTCAGTAGGATTGTTTATTAACTGAAATAATATAGAAAAATTGTTTTAGAAAAATGATAGGTATATCACATCAGAAAGATAGCAACACCACCTGCTTTCTACATTTTTGTAACATATAACTTTAACCTCTTCAGGGAACTGTGAAGCATTTCTAGGCTTGCTATCAGAATTTGGCAAAGTGCTATTAAGGCACTAGCTTTAGTCATTGCATACAAATTAATTTGACTCTAGGAAGGTCAAGCAAAGTGGGAAAACAAGAAAGAATTCTTCTAAATTGACAATGCTTTGTTTTCATGCATGGTTTTATGGATCTCACTGTTAAAATGTTGCTTATGTGCTTATTGTGACTTCCATTACAAATATTATTGCAACATAGAAACTAACTAACCACCTTCAGACAGGAATGGGAACTAATATTAAGTAAGCAATTACAGATGTCACAAATTTCATTATGCTATTCTATTGTAATCATTCTAGCAATTGTGGAGGTATGTGCAATTATTTCCGAATATAGCTAAGGAAACTTAAGTATAGGGACTTTAATTTCTTGTCCAAGTAATAGATCTAGTCAATGGCAGAGCTGGGATTTTAACTTAGGGTTCTGTTTCCAGAAATTTCATTATTTGGACTATATTACATCTGTACTGAAAAAGGGATAAGAAAATAGACAACATGGGGCACCTGGATGGCTCAGTGGGTTAAGCCTCTGCCTTCGGCTCGGGTCATGATCTCAGGGTCCTGGGATCGAGCCCCACATTGGGCTCTCTGCTCGGCTGAGAGCTTTCCTGCTTTCCCCTCTCTCTCTGCCTGCCTCTCTGCCTACTTGTGATCTCTTTGTCAAATAAATAAATAAATTCTTTAATAAAAGAAAAAAAGAAAGAAAGAAAATAGGCAACATAGTTAGCATGGACATAATTCAAATAGCAGACAGCAATCTTGAAAAGATGTGTTGATCTCATCCACTTTACCTGTTTCTATCATTTTTCCCTCTCTTCTTTCAATCATAAAATTATAAAAATATGAAATCAGAGTTGAAGATAAACTTATCAAGAAGTATTTTGTCAATACTTTAACACTTGGTGAGTTTAGAATATTAATAATAGAAGTAGCATTTAAAATCTGTTAAGAAAGATACATGAATGTAACTTCAGAATTTTTTTTTAATTTCATGCTCTTTTTGCCAAAAAAGATATAAATTTAGTTATTCAATTTTAAAAATGAGATCTATCTCTCCAAGAATGAGTATATAATGGAGAGCCATATTTTAAAATGCCCTGTCCATCAAATGACAAGGGAACTTCATCCTACAGATTCCTGATTCATCCACAGACCAATGAAGAAATCTGAATGAAAAGTAAAAGATTGTGAAAGCAAGTTCAAAGCACAAGGATAGATACATTAAGGAATGAAAAAAAAATCTATTCAAATTACAAAAAGGGAAAGAAGAAATTAAAAAGAGGGGGAAAAGAAAAGGAAGAAGAAAAACAGAAAGCTAGGGTAAAAAGTTCCAATCCTTAGTGAAACAACATCTTCCCTTCCCTTCACCTTATTTCTCTTTGATCACTCTCATAGTTACCAAAAGCTATTTTTTGATTCTGTCCCTTGTCCTCTTGGGGTTTCCAAGCCAAATAGCAAGTTCTAAATATTCTTGCATTTTACGTAGGTGACTGTTCAAATGTAATTCAAATATAAGTCCAAAGTCTATTATGACCTGCTGGTATATGAAGTGCAATTAGTAGCCTAAAAAAACCCCAAAAAACAAAACAACAACAACAAAAAAGAAGGAAAGAAATGTGAGTAGTGGAGTAAAGATGGACATAAATTTGGAGATGAAGAAGGAGAGGGCTCTAATATATTTGCAGGAAATTAAATGAAGTCAGTTAGTTTAAAATCAAGTTTAGGAGTCTAGAGAGTCCTGGGCAACCCTAGCCATTGCCCATCTGTGGGGAGAGGAAAATGGGAGGGAACAATGTAATTCAATCTGTGGGGAGAGGAAAATGGGAGGGAACAATGTAATTCAACGCATGGGTAAGTGAGAAAGAGTGTAAGGTCCATGGGAGGGAGGAAGAGTTGTGAGCAGGGAAAAGAGGGGAAAAGGGTGGAAAAAATTGTAAAAACACAAGTAACTAGCAAATTTTAAAAAATAGTCCTTAAGCTTGTGGTTTTCTGAATAACTGCTAAATTCAAGGAAAATTATATAGGGAAGTTCAGAAGAATTTGTCTTTCTCCTCAGGCTATGTCCTGTTTTATTTTCAATTTACTGATCTTTCACTTGAAGAACTTGTAAAGCAACAAGTTCCTTTTGAGCACAAAGTGTGTGAAACTGTGCTATAGTCAGAAAGAGGCAAGAGAATATACATGCTTTAAATGTGCCCCATATGGTGTTCAGAAGCAATTTCTTTACTGAGCTAAAAGACCAGAACAATTTCTGACTTTAAAAAGTCAAACAACTGGAAGAGACAGTATGAATGGGCTGACACATCCTTAGCTTTTAATTTATGAATGATTCAGGCATTTCAGGGACAAAGATGGTGTTTCCAGTGGTTGTTCTAAGAGAATTATTTGTAATAGAACCATGAAATTTCAGTAGTATTTAATCTTTTGATTTTTCGATTCTATGTATTTACGATTGCACCCCTATACCCATACACTGTAACTGATAATTTGCCAGATGGGATCTTCATCCTTTGAGATGAGTTTCTGTGTTGGAATTTCGAGGTATGTGTTGTGGGGGTGGGTGTATGTGTGTGCATTTATTCACTTTCCCATCCAATTTGGGAGCTGAAGCTGTGACATTTTTATTTTGTTTTGCAATGCTGTCCTTATGCAGGCAAAAGCCTAATGACTTTTATGCTATTATTGTTTTCAATTAATTAGAAATATCCCCCCCCTTTGTCCATTGCAATGTTTCCCACTCTTATTCCCTGGAGATTAGTGGGGTTAGATCAGCAAATGCAGATGATTCTGCAGCAGGGATGCCAGATTCATTTTCAGGATTCAGTTTTGAGCCAGCATATTGGTTCTACCTGCTGCTTGGTGTTAGAGTCATTATTGAATTTAGCAGATGGAGGGGGAGAGTTTTAAACTTGAGAACACAGATGGAGAGCAGACTTCAGAGAGAGGATTATTCTAGAGTTTAGTGAAAGGTTGTCTCTCTCCAAAACAAATCTTTAGAACTAGAGTGATTAAGGCCCATGCCTAGGCATGGAGACAACGTAACAATTAAAAACAGTCAACCATCCGAGAAACATGTTCCAGCCAATGGTTTCATGTTATCCATCAAGAATTAATCAAACCTAAAAAACTGAAGTCTAGCTTTTTTTTTTTAATTTTTAAAAATGTGTCTCTCAATCTTTTCCTAGTAGTATGATTATAAATATTTTTTTGTTGTTGTTATAGCTAAAGGGGATTGAGATGAACAATGTAACATGGGAAAAGATATTGGCTGCTTCTTAAAGGTGTTATAGACTGGTATTACCTTATGGAGTTTACAACTATTTATAATATGGCTAAAAGTCCAGCAGATCAGAAACCTCATCTCCCAGGAAATGACTCACCTTAATTAAACTCATAAGAGGATGAGATATGAAGCTAAAATGACAGTTTACAAGTACAGGATTTTTTTTCTACACAGAGAATTTTGTCTGTGGGAAAAACTACTTGAAAGTTTGTGGAGTAAATTTCATAGTTATTTCCACAATAGGGATGACCTTGCTAATAGAACTGAACTGTTAAAATCTGCTGGAACTGTGGGGTAGAGCAGCCATGTAGCTAGTGGATTCTAGATAGCCAGACTCCCTGGGTTTGACTTCAGCTCTGCCATTTACTAGCTGCGTGATTAGATTAGATGATTAATCTAATATTGTATCAAAAGAGAGCCTGTTTAAACACTGTTATTTATATATTAAGTTACATTATATATGTTATACATACATATATATAAATATGTATATATGTGAGATACACTCTAAGGATATATATCCTATAGATTATAGATGTAAAATAAGTAGAGATATTATAAAATATTATAATTTGTTATGTAACTATATATAATATATATCACTATGTTATATATACATAACTATATATGTCATATATAACTATACCATCATTATAATAATGTATATAATACATTATTATAATGTATTATAGTTATAGGATATAATATATATTTTATTATTATAATATTTTATAATCTCTGTATATTCTAAAGTTATTGCCTGCATTCAAGATTTAAAGTCTTGCTCTGTCATTTTATTGGGCAAGACCTTGGAAAGATCTCTCTAGCCCACTTTTCACACTTTTAAGTAAGAATATGAGCAAGAGTACCCTCAGAGAATTGTTTTGAAGGTTGGATGACTTATATGCATGTGAATCACTAGGAAAGTGTCTGGTACATAGTAGTTGCCCAAGAAATATGAATAATTATTATTTTTCTCCTTAGAAATACTGTATCCATTCTTTTTCTTTTCCTAGTTCTAAGTTTTCAGAAGGCATCCACCAATTCTATCTACTTCTTTTGCTCTTTCAGTAGATATCCTGTAGACCTGAAAGACACTTGGACTTCAGATTTTCCTCTCACATATTGCTTGCTCATAGGCACTAGTTTCTAACATTTATAGAACTTTATCTGCATGTGTGCATGCTGTTTTACAGTTTCTTCATCCATAAACTCATTTCATCAGCATATATCTCTGTGATAGAAGTACTGCCTCATCCTTACTTAATGGATGCAGTTTAAGAATTGAAGGAGGTAAGTGATTGGACTAAACACTCCCCACTACAATTCATGCCCACAACTTTCAGACCCAGACATCCTTGTTGATACCTACCACACTGTAGTGGGAAGCCTCATAGGACCTCCAGTGTACTGGTGATAGGAACATGCAGTAAAAATTGCTCCAAAATGTGGAAGAATTAAATGGCAATGCATACAAATCAAGACTTGCAGAGGAAATAAACTTGACATAAAAGCAAGATGAGGTTCAAATAAGTAGAAAGTCCAAATTGAAAAAAAAAATCCAGTTAAATCAATTTCTAGCATTACAAATGTTTCAATCTAAGATAAAAACTCTAACACACATTATGAAAATGTGGCTCGTTCATGAATAAAACTATACCATTCACAGCAGACCTAAATAGGTTCATAAACAGTAAACATAAATGAGTTTTTTCACACAAGTAATTATATGTTAGTATTTAAGATAGTTTTACTTCATTACATGAAGTAAAAGTATCTTGCATTATTATAGATTTTAAATTAGTCCAGTCTATTCCTTTGAATTCAGTTCAATTAAATTTAGTTCAATTTTATCTGATTCAATTCTATTTGATTCAATTAAAGTCAATATGTATTTATAGAACACTATTACAGGCAGGTATTGTGCATGGGCTAAACATATGGGTTAAAGTAAGGCACATGCAAAAGAAAAGGATAAAGCATTTTACTTCGTTGGTTTCATTTTACAAAAAAATATAAAAAAATTAATCACACTCTTTTTTCCAATTTAAAATATAAAGCCTTCTAAAATAAAGTACCTTATAAATATGCTTCTGTTTTATGCTATCACCTCCTACAGGAGACAGCAAAGGATGAGGGAAGAAGGTAAAAACACATGGAGTTAGGCACACATGACTGCAACCAGTGGTGAACTAGTCACCAGGTCTCCCTGATGAAAAAAAAAAAAAAAAAAGTCCGGGATTTGTAATGTTTGCTGATTTTGCTTTCACCGTGGCCAGTTGCAATCAACTAATGGTCTGACAACCAGCTTTCGAAGTACTAAATATTTAAATGGCTCTCAGGAGCCATTTCAAGTAAGAGTAGGCTCTAGCACACCACTACTGTACCTTGTGCTTCCTTGACGGAGGCAGATTTGGCCATTATCCTAACTCTTCTCCACTAGACTGTACAATGCTAAGGACAGTATTTGAGTCTACCATGCATTGGTTGCAGTTCCCCATACCTGACCCAACGCCTGGGACAGATTAGGTTCAGCAAATATTTTTAAAATGAATTATGTCTAGACGGTGTTCCCCCACACCAGAGAATTCACATCCAATCCTCTTCAGGAAAGAAGCCTAACTACATTAATCCTTCATTCTCTGGATATCTGGTATTAAAAAGAATCCTGATTATCATTGGTACTAACTTCCACCTACATTTATTTATTCAACACACTTTAAGTACCTCCCCAATGTGGCACCAGTAGTAGTAAATTCTACATATAGAGATGAAAGCTACCAAGTTCTCATGAAGAACTCACAGTCCAGCCAGAGGGAAAGACAAATAGTGACAGATAGGGCTATGCCCATGAGAGAAGCATGCACACAGTGCTATTGAAACAGCTGGCTCTAGCCCAGCCTCTGCAGGACGATCCCAATTTGTTTCATTTAGTTCCTTCTATGCCTCCCATTCCTAGTACTGTGCTTTCCTATGGTATGTGCTGTGTTCACAGATTAAATGACTGATTTTCACCCACTTTATCTCAACAAGGATTCCTCTCTCTCAAAAATTTATGTAAAAAAACACAATCTTAAATGTCATGGAGTCAAAAATATGCTTTCTTATATATGGACTCAGCTCTTGTTGGGAAATTATTTGAAGTCCTGGAAAAAAAAAAATGGTTAGCCTAACCACACCATCTAGCTTTACCAAGTACTACAGCTGATCCCCAAACAGAATGATTGCCATTCTTGAAAGAACAAGGCACTGTTATGGTTATCAAAGAAAAAGGACTTTATTAGCATCTAAATATGTGGCTATTAGCTCCACAATTTAGAACTAAAAGAAAAGCTTGGCACATTTTCCTCTTGTCTTAGAAGCAAGTTGAGGGAAATGTCAAACCCATCCTAGAATAAATTTTTATAAGCAGAGCATTTCTAATGTTCCCTGTATTTGCAATAATATCAGTGATTTTGTCCGCATCTCATTCCATAGTTAGCACCTGTAAAAGGGGGCTTACTGTTTAATTAATGCCTTTTTTTTCTCTAGCTCATTCCATAGTTAGCACCTGTAAAAGGGGGCTTACTGTTTGTTTAATTAATGCCTTTTTTTTTCTCTAGCTGGAGGCAAACTGGTTTTTTAACTTTTACCCAGAGATATATAAATTATGCCCTCACCTGCCGGTGGAATTGTGCTAAGTGAAGAACCAGTTAGGCTGAGGTAGCTCTTACTCTTAGAAGAAATGGAGCCCCCTCTCCATTGTGGCCTGCACCTTCCCCTGCTGTTTAGATCAGCATCCTTACCTGTGTGCGTGCTATATTTCAACCTCATCTCATTGACTATCCCATTGGCTGCACGTGGCCAGATGTAAGAACAATTTCATTCCCACCGCTTCAAAACAGGGTTTTGATTGTAGCTGCTATAGTCAGATAGGATGTGTACTTTATCCCTATTCTGCTCTAAAATTCCATCCAACCATCACAGAATTTATAGAAGATGGGCAGAGGAAAAGGGGAACTTGTCAGAAACCAAACTGAAGCAACAAAAAGGCCTGTGTCCTATAGCTACTATGGTTAGAGGGAAAACCAAAGACAGCACGTTCCTTTTAAACCAGATATAGGGGCTAATGGCTTCACACTACAAACTCTCAGCCCATGGATGAGGTTCACGCTGACTCATAAAATGCATTCTGTTCACTTGCAGCCCTGTTGTTTCTCAAATGGCCTTCCCTGGCAGGAACTGAGCCTGGGAAGGGAAGCCACATGTGAACACTGGGCGGGGCCACCAGAATAAGCCAGCATGTGAGCAGCTGCAAACAATCCATTTTAATTCCAAGTCAGTGTTTAAGGACCCTGGGTGTGATGCTTAGAGAGGTGGAAGAGGGGGGCACGGTTTGAAGTAAAAGTGGAATTGGATTTGGCAGGCCTGTATTTTCCTACAGACTGTGCTCAATTCTTCTAATCATAGTTATTATGAATGTTTCTCTCCAATTTATTCCTCATGTCACTTTGTGCTTTCATGTTCTCCCCACCATCTGCTAGTCGAGAGTACGGAGAGTAGTTTTTGATCCTTCAAATAATAAGTTGGAAAGGTGATTACTCTTAAGCCATATAAACACACACCCTTGAATATCCCTGGCTTCTGCCCACAGGGCTAAACAACTGGGGACATCTGACAAAGGTTAGAATTATCTGAAGTGTGCAGTGACCTTGGTCATAATCACGTAATTTTCCAAATACAAATATCTGAGTGTATCATGGAATTATCTACAGCTATGGGTACTTGCCTCCGTTCTCTGGGCCTCAGTTTCTTTTTCAACAAACCTAAGGCATCATTCCTAAGGTCTTCTCCAGGTATGCCATTATCATTTGCATAGTTAACTTGCTAGCAGGCCATTTTTATAATGGGGATGAAGTACAGAAATACAGAAGGCTACTTGATTAATTTAATTTGGGCCATATTCCTGCAACCTCTATTCTTTGTGTTAATCCACTAAATCTAGCCACCTTTCCTTGCTTCATTCTCTACTTCACTGCTCATATCTAGTCTTCCTGTTCCCTCCCATTTTCAACCTCTGGAAGTATGTGTGTATTTTCGATTGGGGTACAGATTGGACCATGATTAAAACTGACGTGCTGACAGGGACCATTTCTATTTGTCTTCTATTCTCTGAAAACTCTGTTTTAGCTGAGATAATAAAGTGCAACTCTGGTATGAATGAGTTTTTAAAGCTTTAGAAAAAGTTTCCCAATGTGAAGGATATTAGCTCTGGTATCCTGGCCAAAATCCAAATGAATAATTGCATTGCTCCCTGCTAAATCTTTCCTGTAGTTTTAATTGGAGATGACATTCTTTATTTCTTTACCTCAACTGGTGTCTATTGTTCTTGAGCATCTGTTAACTTTGCTGCATTTCATTCCAGTGGAGAATTCTTTGCAGTAGTTATCCTGGTATTAAATGGCCTCCTTAAATATACCCTATTTGCAGTTTATGTGTGGGTGTGAGCAGGTGTGAGTAGAGACTTAAATACAATGATTTATAAAGTGCCTTTGGATCCTGGATAGAAAGGGCAATTTAGACCTGGGTTATCAGCATTATGTGAAAAACATGCTTCTGTAAACCAGTTACTAATTACACAATTACCTTTGGTGGCACAAGTAAAAAATGATGTGATGCTTTTCAGCAAATTCTATTTTTAAGTAAGTAATTCTTGGTGACAAATGATTAATTGTATTAAGTAGTCCTTACTAGATGCAATTTAGAGTAAGTCATTTTCTAAAACACACACACACACAAACTAAAACATGATAAAGTAATTGTAATCTATAATAAATTTGTCTTCCTAGAAGGAATTTTATATGGAGCAAAAATAAAAAATAAAAAACAACTTGATTATTATTTCCCTTTTTAGAAAAGCATTAGAGTATTTAGGTGTATAGAGAAAGATGTTACATGCTAATGGGGTCGAGGGAAGTTTCTTACAGTGAAGTGATATTCTCCTGAATCTTATAAACAGAGATCCTACTCATAGGGGGTAATTTGGGAACTGATAATTCGGATTTGAGAACAGTTGCACCTAAGGGACAAATAAAGACATATGCCACTACTGTCATAAAAGCAGTTCTTCCTGGCAGGGTAAAAACTAATCTGTAACTTCAGTTTTGGGATTCTAAATTTGTACAGTGATACCCCAGCTCAAAAATCTACTAATTAATTCTAATAAGTGTCCAAACAGACAGAACAGAGATACGGTAGAGACCATGGAGGATGCAGTTGACTCTGCTAAATTTAAGGGATTAGGGGTTGTGATTTTTTCCTCCATTTCTCAACTAAGGGATATAGGAGAAAGGAATCACTAGTTCCTTCTCTCCAATGGGAGTGATGAAGATTGGTGCTTATTTTCCTGTATCAAAGAGGCAGTAATATGTTTATATGGGGAACAGTTTATTCTGGTTTGAAAAGAGATTTAAATCTGTCCTATAAGATCATGGTTTTCTGGCAGAATAAGGTATCTATTCACCTTAGTGAGCCCAAATGGCAATTACACAATCTGGTGAAATAAATCCCCAAATCCTTTCCTCTGTGAAAATTGTCATAGTCTTAGTTTACATAGACCAACAGGGAGCCTGTGGCTCTGACTAGTTTTAAAAAATGAATGGTGTCAAAAAAAAAAAAAAAAAAGAATGATGTCTACCTCATCTTACCAATCAACAGATATCATAAAGTGATGAATTGCACTGTGGTGACCAGGACTGATTGTGGAAACAACTGAAATTAATGGATTAGCTATATCCCAGCTCAATGTGCTCTTCAGTGTAGAGTCTAATATAATGTTCAGAACACTGTGAACATTCCTAGTAGCATTGTTTTATAACTAAAATTGAAAATATGAGCAGCTAGTGAGAAGGGAGAGTAGACAATATCTTTGGTAGAGTTAGATGCAACCTCACCAAGCATCTAAAAAAAATAAATCCAATTCAAGTATTTATCCATTGACTTTATCCAAGATGTCAATGTGTTGAAAGCCCCAGCTAAAAGGCCTATCCCATGAAAAACATTTTTGTATTTGCATAATATTTTCAGAGATACTCAACTCATCCTGAACCTGAAGGGATATGGATGTTCTCTGAATATTTTATGTTGCTTTCATTTTCTACAAAGACTTGATCTAAATTGCAAGATGGAAATGGATGTGTAGTGGATGTTTGTCATGGGCAGTTAGCAGATCTTTCTGTGATGAATAAAGTAGGAAAATCCCAAATGTAACTTGTCTTATTTGAATTATAATGATCTCAAAAATGATCAATATTTGAATTGCAGAAGGAATTTTGTTTTTCTTGTTTGTGTTCCTTCTAGACCATTTGACTTATCCTTTATAATTATAGATAATTGGATATAAAGAGATTCTTCACATTTCATACATAGCTTTATTCCAATTTTTTTCTTTTTACTTGAGTTGATGGTTAATAGGTCAGTCAATAGTATGCTCTAAGCTCCTTCTATGGTATCTTCAAATCCCACTTGTCTTTGTACTGGTGATTTATTCATTTATTCATTCAGCAAATATTCACCCTATGGTTGAGAAGTACCAGGGACTAATGGTACCAAGAAAATTAAAGCATAATCTCCATTCTCGTTTGTGTTTCTGTTCACATCCTGTTTGGTGTTGGTACTTTAGAAGGCCATCACTTTAAAAAACAAACTTTTCCTATGAGATGTTAAAATAATTCAGTTATTCTTTTATGAATTATTTTTGAACTAGGGCTCAAATCGAGCATTAGGGGGGTAACTCGAGGTATTTTTCCTTCAAATGAAATGTGAAATCAAGGTAGTTATTTATGACCATTTAAGATTATATATTTGGCTTTGGACTAACAGTCTGTTAACAGTTCCCTTTTGGAAATTATATTTCTCTTTTCTCTAGTTCCTTGCAGATTCAGTTTATGAGAAAACCTTGAATTTCTACTCTTCCCTATTGTACAGAGATGCTCCTGTTGACTGTTGTTATAATGTATCCATAATTTCCAACACATCAGTTATCAGTAAAGAGCCCTGCTTGTATACTAATTATGATGACCTGAGTGCGTAACTCTCTGCTTGTAAATACACTCAGTATAGCTCATTCTCCTGACTTCAGAAACAAAATGGCAGATTTACATATGAAGTCTTCAAACACTGACATCATTACCCCAGTTTAACATGGGGTATCTATTCCATATCAATGAACATTCTTCAACCCAGCAGTCAGTTACCTTACTCATATTTACCCTTGACCCTATACATCCCATTTGGAAGTTAATGTGGGTTTTGCCCTTCACAACACTGTACCCATCTATAATTTAGCCCAAAATGCTTTCTTTAATTTTCTCTGCCTATTTAATTTCTATTTTTTATTTATTTAATTTTTTTGTAAGACCCAGCTCTAATCTCATCTGTTCTAAGAAGTCTTTAATTATCTTATGCCACAGTGATCTTTCCCTTACAGTCAGTTCTCTCAGTAGTCTGACCCCATTAGCCTAGAAAAACAAAACAAAATGATAAACAACAAACTACTTTATACTTGTTCCTTTGAAACTATTTTCTAACTACTTTATATTCACTTTCATCTATCCATCCAACCAACCATCCATCCGTCCGTCCATCCATCCATCCATCCATTCAACAGCCAATGAATGCTTAGAATGTGCCAAACTTTCTGCTAGGTTCTGGCAAAGCAGGGCAAGAGGGGAACCTAGCCTATGCTCTAAAGAACTATATAGTCTAATAGGAAACACAGAAAGTAGATATTCACACCCTGCCCCTGTCTCAGCTCCCAACTCATCCAAAAGATAGAAAACAATTCTATCAGTAACCGTAGCTTTTTGTGGTAAAGATCCTCAGGGATGATTAAATGTGTTGGGGTTTTGATATGAATAAATTATATTCTCTCTTGTCCCATAGTCCTGAAGTTATAGGATAATAAGAGAGTTACCAAAAGCTGTTACTCTGGAGTATTAGGGATACATGTGTGGCTTAAATTAGTTCCTCATATTATTCTGGATGGTTGTGGAAGTTAGATGGGGCTTGTTACTAAAGAAAGGGGCATGCATAAAGGAAGGTATATATTATTAGAGTTACACATGATTTTCTTTTTATCTCAATTGGAATAAAAGAAAAATGATATTGAGATATTCATAGAGTTCTTTGGAAACATATAGAGGCAAGCTATTATCTCAACCTGGGGGAATGATGTGGCTTTATATTGGGGAAGAGTGATAATTTGAGCTGACTCCTGAAGAATGAATAGGAGCTCACCAAGAAGGTAAGAGGAAGGGAGAGGGCTAAATGGAAGCCATTACAGGTAGACATATTATCATTAGTAGAAGCTTGATTGTTGATGCATTAAAGTAATTGCAAATCATTGCTTATGACCTGAGAACATGATGCAAGTTAAAAAGTGACAGAAGAGCCAAATTAGGGAACAATTATGAAGGGCTTAAATGTTGTGCAAAGGATTTAGGGTGTTATTTAGAAAGTCACTGAAAAATTCTGAAAATGGGTCAGCCATGAGTTTTGGAGAGATCCTCTGGCAGCAGAATAGAGCATGAATTAAGAGTGAGGGCAGAGAAACCAGGTGAGATGCTCTTACAATTATCCCATCATTTCCTGCTGAGCTGAAAGTAGGAAGTCTTGGAATAGGGAGAAGGGAGTGGATTTGGAAGATAACTGGTGCTTGGTGACTTACTGGGCATGAGCATGAGGTGAAAAAGGAGTGTGGGATAATTCGCAAGGGTTCCTCTTGGTCCTCACAGGTCTGTGAGTGGTGCCATTATGTAAGCCAGGCATTTCACAAACAGGAGCTTGTTTGGGTGATTTGGGGGCAAATAGTCTTTCCCCAACTAGAATGTATTACTCTCAAGGCCAATGACCTTCCTTTCATTTCTTTTTTTCTAGCCATTATGTCATACCCACAAGTTGTATTAATAATTAATTGCTGAACAGAATAAAGAAGCACAGATGAACCATTAGCATTTTACTAAGGGGCACACTGAAGCATAGGAAATAGTTAAGAGAACCACATGCACATTTGCATTAAATATGCATTACATTTACATACAATTTGAGTAAATCTGTCAAAATAGTTTCATTTTTCATGTGCATTTTAAATATTCAATGTATGTTTTTGATGCCTTTTAAAGGAACGTATACTCATATTAGACAAAACTTCAGTAGCAGGTTTCAGACAAGAAGAGGCAATCCTACTCCGTATTTATTCATAACCAGATGCCCCCGAAGGGCTATTCACTCTTCTTCCTAATGGATCTTTGTTACACTTGTGATTAACATAACATCAGTTGGAATTTAGCAAGGATCTGGCAAAATTCACTTTCTCTTGTCTCAGACAACCTCTGTTATATGGAGAAGTAAAAGTGCAGTTCGGTTACTGGCAACCTACTCATGGGAGGGCTTGAAAAGAGCTTATTTTGCAAGGAGAATATAAGATTGTACCCTCCTCTCAAAACGTGGGGATCTTATTCTTTCGTCATTATTTGAATCTCTTTAGAAGGAGCTGGAGAGCTATTGGGATTCTTTGCACCAAGTGGAAGGTAAAATAGATGCGTGGTTCCCAACAGCAAGTTCTCCAACTGCTTGCCAGTCTGGCTATGTTAGCATCACCCAAAGAGCTTGCCAAAAGACAGATTCACACTCCCCATCCCTGGAGATCATTTCTTGATAAAGCTGATGTAGGATTTTGACATATGTAGTTTAAATGCTCTTTGGATAATTCTGAGGGAGCACCAGGATTGGAAATCATTAAAAATAGATGAACTCAGAGAGTTCTTCAGATTTAATGGTTTCAGGATTCTTCTCAACACCTGCCTCCAACAGAGCAGTAAAGAGAACTGGCAGTGTCTCCCACTCCTCCCGAAACCTGAGAAAGGCTCTGAGGCAGAAACATGTCGCAGTATAATCTGGATTGCTCACTAAGCCGCTGTGATTCAGAGAGGGCCATCCCAGGTTGCGTAAAATCATGGACCCTCTCACCTGACTATGGTAACCCTGGTTAGATATCTTGAGTTTGTTGAGCCAAGCTTGGGCCTTATCTCTGACCAGCCTACTGTATACAATATACTTATACTCAGCTAATCATGTTTGAGCTCTTTCCATATAACTGCCAAATATTTCTTCAATTTCTTCCTACCTTGTTTTTCTCTCCTTCCTATCATTTCCTTTCTTCTGTCAATAAAAAATTAAGAGAGTGTCCCTTGATATGAATAGTTTATTAAGCAATAAATAAACTATTGGAAAACAGGGAGACTTTCAACCAAAAGTGGTTAAGAAGCTTGACTTTCAGTAGTTACAGCTCAGTTTATAGTGTATCAATGAGTAAATATCTTGTTTTTGTTTCTGTTTTAATTTTGGTTGGTTACTAGAATCTTACATTTCTTGTCTTTGAATAAGCTTACTTGCTTGTAGTTTGTTGGCTAGGAAGCTGGGAGATCACACAGACATGAAGAAAGCTTATTTTGTGTGAGGTCATAGCATTTCAAGGAAATCAAGGCAGTTTAAGTTTTGGTTACTTAACTGTGAGTGTTTGGTCTAAGGGTATATTAAAACTGTGGCCTATGTTCTGATGTTTCTTGAATACTTCCTTAACAATGGGGAGCAAAATACGGAGTTAATCATATATCTTATGTTTGGCCCACTTTCAGCTTTGATCTGTGCATGGCCTCTCTTTTACATATATTTCCCTCACTCTATCCCTTATTCCTATACAGATATAATCACCCATGCTAATATATTAGATATGTACTTTTAAGTATGTGTTTTTGCGTAATAAGTAATGCTGTTTCTGTGGAACATGTTACATAAGTTATACTATGCTATGAAGTCTCTATTTCTTATTTTTCCCCTTAGTACAGTTTTTAGGGTCTACTCATTCCAGTGTATTTATATTTATTTTTTCCTCCTAACTTTATAGTATTCTACTGGATAACTCCAACACATTTTTCTTATATTGATGACCATATAGATCAGCTTCAATTTTTTACTAAGATAAGCAGTACCTAGACAAACATTTGTATTCAGATCCCCTCCTAGATCTTTGAACAAGTTTCTCCAGATATATGTCCAAGAGTGGCTGTGTTGGGGGCAGCAGGTTTAATGAATTGCTCTAAGTGCTACCAAGCTGCTCTCCACTACACTGTGGAGTTTATACTCTTTGCAGCAATACCGAGGGTTGCCTATTTCCTACCTCCTGCCTGACACTTGAAAGCATCCAGACTTAAATTTTGCCAATCTTATCAGTGCTGATTAGTAGCTCAAGCCTTCAATTTTCATTTTTCTCAATGTGATGGAGTTTGAATATGTCTTCATATATTTTTTAACCATTTGAGGTTCATCCTTCATTCATTTGTCTTATGACTCCCTGTCTCTCTTCTCATTGATTTTAAAGATTCCCTTTGGTAACCAAACTATTAATCATGTGCCATTATATATAAACCAACTGTCTTCTCTTATCTTTCTCTCTTTGTTAAATGAAAGTTCAAAAAAAAATTGTTGTACTCAAAACCATTCATTTTCTACTTTATAGTTTTTTTTTTTTTTTGGATCTTATTTGAGAAGTATTTCTCCATCTTAAAGACAGAGAGATATTCCTGCTCTTTCACTGTCAAAATTGGTCTTATTTGTTTTATGTATATATATTTATTTACATATATTTTTACTCTAGGTTTATGTGTATGAATGTTTCTTAGGTCCTGCAAAATATCATGTTGGGATTTTATTTAATTTATGGACAAATTTTAAGAAAAAATAATACCTGCATAATAGAAATTTATGCTATTTTTAACCTTAATCTACTCATTTATTCAATTATTACGTTTTTGGTTGGGGGGCAGAGAGAGAGGGAGAGAGAAAAATCTAAAGCAGGCTCCACACTGTGGAGCTTGACATGAAGCTCACTCTCAAAACCCTGAGATTGTGACCTCAGCTGAAATCAAGAGTCAGATGCTTAACAGACTGAGCCATCAGGCACCCCTATTCAATTATTACTTTATGTTCTTTAAGAGAGTTTTAAAATTCACTCCTTAAATGCCTTATGATTTTAGTATGTTTCTAAGTATTTAGCATAAAGTTTCTATAAGTTTCTTGAATACATTATTCTTTATAAGGATGTTCTCTATTTTCAGTTTTCTAAGTTTTAACTGATAGATTATATTTGCAAATAATTTTTCATCATCTATTGAGATAGCTATGTTGTCATTTTCCTTTGTCCATTAATCTAATGAATTACACTGTTAGCTCACTGCTGTTAAATCATCCTTAACTTTGGGAATAAATACTTTCTAATCAGAATAAATACTGTTAACATACTCATAGATTTGGTTAGCTAATAGTATTTAGAATTTATTTATGTATGTTCAAGATGTAAATGTAATTCCCATTTCTTGTACTGTTTTCTTTTAAGTTTTTATTTAAATTCTAATTAGTTAACATACAGTGTTATATTAGTTTCAGATGTGAAATATAGTGATTGAGCACATCCATATATCACCCAGTGCTCATTATGACAGGTGCCCTCTTCAATCCCCACTACTTATTTAATGTTTTTATTTGATTCTTTGAATTTGAATAAACCAAGTTACTATATTTTTTCCATTTTGTAAAATACTTATAAAATCAAAGAATTATCTGTTCCTTGAAATTTTATTAGGATTCATCCGTGAAATCACCTGGACCTAGGTTCATTTCTTATTTTGTTTTATTTGTTGATTCTTTAGGGAAGAATATCTTGATTACCATGTTATTTAATTATTTATCTATTTAAGTTTTCTATTTTTTCTTGATCTGATTTGGAAATTTTCTACTTTTCTGATATTATACTTTTTGTGTAGATTTGGAAATTTATTATTATGTAGTGGTCCTATAGACATTTTATTATTTTTCTCATTCTTTTGTGTCTGTTTCTCAGTTTCTGTCAGTGACATTCACTCCTTTCCTCTCACACACTCTCTCCCTCTCTCTTTCTCCCACCCTGGACCTCCCTCTCCCTCTCGCCTGTGTCTGTAGGCTTCTGTCTCCCTTGCTCTCCCTGGAGCTTTCTCCTTGCTAGTGTTTGTGCTCAAGTGCTCTCTCTCTCTCTCTGTCTCTCTTGCCTATTTGCAAAGTTTCTCGATTTTGTTAATTTCCTCAGAAAACCAACTTTTTGTTTTTATTATATCTCTTTTCACTTCAGTACTTTCTGATCTTATAGTTATTTTTTCATTTTTATGTTTTTGGGTTTACTAAATTCTTGAATTTAAATGTTTAGCTTGTTTTTCAATTTGTTTTTGTTTTCAGATAAAAGCACTTAAAGATACAAATTCCTTTCTATGTTACAAGTTATATTTAAATCATGTTTTTAATATATTCCATATCTTTCTTTCTTCTTTTTTTTTTTTTTTTTTTTTGGTCTACCTATTCTGAGAAGTGTGTTTAAATCTCTAAATACAGAGTGTATTTATGTCATTCTCCTCTTAGTTTTGTTAGCTGTTGTTTTATGTATTTGGGGACTATGTGCTTAGATGCAGGTATGTTTATGCTTGTTTTATCTCTAGTGTGTTTTATATAATAATTCTTTATGTTTGTAACTATATCTTTGATAGGCTAATATGTTCATTGGCATAGAATCCCTGGATCTCCAGAGTCAGGAACCTTCATTATCCTTTTGTCCCTCCTCAGCCCTACTGCGATCACAACTTCAAGACCAGATATTAACAAAGCCAACCAGAAAAGCACCTTTATGAATAACTTTTCCTAACTTTTCTCCCCCTATTGTCCAGTGTTCATGTGTTTCCTAAGTCAGGGAATAAATTACATATATGTGTATGAAGAAATGAATATTGAATTGCCCCTGCTAATAAGCCTCTCACTCCTCAGTTCTGAATGGAAAAGAGATTTTTCTCCCTCAATGGTGAATGGCAAAAGATGCTAACACCTGAAATGTCTCATTGTTTGCAGGGGAATGTAGGGCTGGGATGATAGTTATGAAGGATAACTCAGACATATGGCATGTTATCTCATTTTTTCTATACCTTTTCCAAAGGAGGTATTGTTTTTCTCCATTTCACAAATAAAGGAAAAGGTTCCATGAGGAAACTTTATTTACCCAGTGCCACAGATCCCAGTAAGTGATGGAATTAAAAGAGGAGCATAAGTCATTTTGAGTCTGAATTTCACATTTCTCTGAACTAGGCCAAATTTCCATTTTCTCTCCTATATCAAGGGACTCTGAGGTAGGGGCATCCCTTTGATCTCTGGATTTTTGAGAGTTTGGAAGTCAGGGTGGAAAGACTCTGTTTTTACCCTTTGGTTTCTAAGTGGCTAGGGTAACTCTATACAAAGAAATACAGAGGAGATAGGATTGCCTAAAAGCCAGAATTGATGACTAGCCTAGGACCGCATTACTGAATGCCTTTCAAGGTTTTTCTTTAAAAAAATGCAACAGAGAAATTCAAATTGTTAAAGTTAATTGCAGGATTAAATTGCCATTTGTCAATAGCAATGTAATTTGTATTATAAATTACAGGACTGTAGCTTTCAGGCATATTTTATCAATATGTTTCCAATGATTTAATAACAATATTTCTCAAAAATAAGCCAAGCCACTTTTTTCCTCTTTTTAAATGAACATGTTCAGAGGGTTTTCATCAGTGTGCTAGCCAGCTCTGCAAATTTCTAGTAAATAAATTATCACCAGGAGGCTCAAAATCCATTACCATAAAAAAAGCCATTTTTCCCTCCCTAATCGATTGCCCACTGTGCGATGGCTAATGGGACCATACACACATGTTGTGCAGAGGGAATTCATTTTCAGGTTCTCTCTCTTTTTTAGAATTTATTTTACAAAGAATTTCTCACTAAACTCATAAATTAGTCAATGCATAAAATGAACACTTCAGCTTCCAGCAGGAGAAACGTTAAGGTTGTGCACCTAGAGAAATTTCCAAGCTGGTTCCCAAGGAAATTGAGGTTACACTAGGTGCTTTGCAAACACTGTGGTACCTGCCTGGGAGAGCCAGCCCTTTTCCTGTTCCCAGAACTATAGTTTCCCTGCTTACATGTCCCTGCAGGCACACACATTTCTTATATGTGCTGATAATATTCTATCTGACAAGTGCACTGAACAATGCTGACCTTTGAACTTAGAAGTTTTAAAGTGATCTTGGGATAGATCTATTTTACCAAGTTATCTCTGTTGATTTCCACAATCTCATCTTTTCCCTCCAATCCCACTCTTGTATCTTTCATACATGATACTGTGGTTGAATAAATCCCAGTTTATAGTCCTCTATAAATAGAGCCTTGGTACCAAATCAGCCTTACCCATGCAAAATAGCCAATCTTAGGGACTAAAATAAGGCGAATAACATGGAAAGGGTCTATCTCCCATATTTATTCTAACCAAGAGCTATTAAATCTGATATTTTATTTAGAAGTTATGTCCTTTGGCCACTCCACTTGCTTTCCCTTAACAACTTAGAATACTGAAGCTAGAAGCAGAAGTAAGTTCAATTATTTAATCATCTTTAGTTCATAGATGGTTTGTCCTGATAAAGGTAGAGTCTGGAATTTAGTCTACATTTATGAACTCTTTATTTTTGAATAAATTACTCATTTTTTTCTGAGGAACATTTAAGTATTACTAGAGTTAAGCCAGGCTAAAAAGGGGATGCCTACAAAAATGGGTGTGAGGTGAAGATAAACAAGAGAAAGCGGGCCAGGGACAGGAGGACAAAAATATTTAGAGGGATTTAAGGGATGGAAAATTATAGTGGGACACATAGTAGACTTAGGGAATTTCTCTGTGTGTAGAGACTTGGCTCTGCCTATCAAAGTATGCCTTGCTTCTCTTAAAATGTTTTGACAATTTGCTTACAATAACCTATTTTTTTTTCTCATTTTCTCCTTAGGTAAGTTGCTGTTTCTGCTTTTAAAAACAGTATTGTCCCAGAAAAAGTCATATATATGAGCCAGGTAACTACTATATCATGCCTTCTCTACTCTTCATCTTTGGGTAACTGCTTTTTTTGTTGTCTATTTTTTTTTCTTTCTTAGCTTGAGACTTAATTGCACAGAGTTCAGAGTTTTTTTTTACTTAAGCATGTACAGGTCTGATGGTATAATCCTTATATGAGCCAAGTGGTCATTTATAGACTGTTATACAAGGACTACAATGTTTGTTCATGTATTTATGTTTACTATCCAGTTTCTTGTGAATTTCTCACTGGGTATTGTCTGACAGATCTCGATGAGGTCTCAAAAAACAGATGCCGCTCTTTCCAACACTTAGCCATACAAAATGGTGGTATTCAGATTTCACAGTGGAGTAAACAGTTTATTTCTCTGTGTGAAAGTTACACAGCTAATGTCTTAGATGCATGTTGAGTAATCAGGAATTCTTTGTATGGTTATGTTCTGGCATAAATACTCGTAATATATTTGAGAAACTCTTTGGACTTTTCTTTGCAATTCTTTAGTTATGTTATCCTTTTTGATAGCCTCCTGTTTATTTTACTGTTTTCATAGATGTAAGATTCAATGATAGATAAGATAGATAAACAGACAAACAAAGGAAGAATACCTGTGTACTTGAATGACCACTAAGGAACAAAAAGTGACTATTATTGAAATATCACAAAAAAAATCATAAAGAGTAACAATGGAGATTTATAATTGGTAGAGATTTTTTTTCAAAGCAATGGAGATATTTAAAATGTCCTGTGATTCTGTTCTGATGTGTCATGCCCCAAACAAACTAAAACATTCACTGCAGCTTTTCTAAGTACAAAACCCCCCAAACACATTTTGTTACCAGTGTGTGTGGATGTGAGTATGTGAGGGTGTTTGTGTGTCTTGAGACTGGATCCAATCAAATCAGAATTTTAAATGGAGCTAACTGAACAGTTGCCAAAATGGTTGCCTTAAAACAGGAAATACAAATGTAAATCACTGAGTCCTGAAAATAGCCACAGATCCTTAACAGTCTGAAAATAAATAGCTGTAGTGGGATTTATGGTATTAAAGGTTTGGTCTAATTATAAACATTAATTTTCTTTAGTAGCATTGCTATAGCAACTCTATAGCTAGAGGGTCTCTGGCAAGACCCAAATTATATATCTTAGAAATTCTTTCCTCAGTTATTAATACCTTGCATTATTGAAACTTTAAGGTATTTTACATTCAAATAGGCTTTCATCAACTATATAATTTGTTTTCTCTTTTATTTTAACCATTTAGATAGAAAATATTTCCATGTTTAGGTTTTCCCTTTATTCCCTATTTCTCAAATACCACCTCAAGTTTCCTTTGTGTTTAGACTTTTAACGCCACAGGAGAACAGATTTTAAAATATGTATTTCATTGATATTTTCAGAAAAAAGAATCATGGTTGCTTTGGGAACTTTAACAGAGTTTTCTGACTCCTGTGTAATTATAATCTCAGTCTTAATGATATATTAGCATATTTTTGCATCTAATTCTATAAACAAATGCAAAACTCTATAATAACACAGTCTTGAGTGGCAAATCTAAAACCATGGAAGTTAGGTAACCCCTAAACATGAGAAATAAGAGTGAAATATATTTCTTTTTTTTTTTTTAAGATTTTATTTATTTATTTGACAGAGATCACACAAGTAGGCAGACCAGAGCCAAAGGCAGCGGCTTAACCCACTGAGCCACCCAGGCATCCCTATATTTCTTTCTATATAGAACATATATACATGCATATGAGGAAGAATATGAGGAAGAATAGCTGAAATTGTAAATGACTAACATTATTTTAAGTTGTTAAGTAAACAAATGTAATTACTATTCCTTTTTACATAATACTGGTGAAATTGCACACTAAAAATAAGCTTCACTGTAGACTATCTTTTTATCAGGGATGTCCAATTCAACAATTATTTAAAAAGCATCTCTTTATTACTGGGAGCTATGCTAAGTACTCAAGAATAGATAGATGTAAAAAATAAAGATGTTGTTCCTAAGTTAACTCTTAACAGAGTGGTAGGGAAAAGCAAGGTCTATACCCAAAAATAATGTAATGTGGCTCATGCATATATTATATACTGATTACATATTATGTGTATGTAATATAGCATCGATTACAAACAGTATATATTATATAATGTATATTATATATGTGTGTGTGTGTATATATATATATACCTAATGAATAAGCAAAGTGGTGTAAGTACAAAGAGAAAAGTAATATTTTGGACTGGAAAATTGGAGAAAACTTATGAAATGATTTCTTGTGAGCCAGGATTGGAAGATGGATAGAAATTTAAGGTAGTTTAGAATCATACAGATAGAAAACCCCATGAGCAAAACCCAGAAGAGGAAAGGGCATTTTGGGGAAACCAGAGGAGTTCTAAAAGGAAATTGTTAGGAGATGTAATTGTCCATAAAAAAGAGAGAGAGAGAGAGAGAGAAAGATTAGATGATATAATTCTTAAATTCTTAAATTCCCAGGATTAATTAGTTGTTTTTGATGTATATGCCTTTAAGATTGTAAGAACCTTCATTTCATGATATTCTCCTCTTCTTGATTTAATATTTTAACCTTCATAGAAATCAATACACATTTGATAGTGAGTTAATTATCCCCACTAGAATATAACTACCTCCACTGGTTTATAAATCCATTGATAAAGAGATTGTACAGTTGAGGAAAAAGCCATTCATCTTCGTATATCTGTTTTTAGCAAAATTCTTTTTATGTAGTTTACCTCAAGTAACATTGTTTCATTGCCTTACAAAGACTTTTTTTTTTTAAGATTTTATTTATTTATTTGACAGACAGGGATCACAGGTAGGCAGAGAGGCAGGCAGAGAGAGAGGAAGGGAAGCAGGCTCCCCGCTGAGCAGAGAGCCCGATGCGGGGCTCGATCCCAGGACCCTGGGATCATGACCTGAGCCGAAGGCAGAGGCTTTTACCCACTGAGCCACCCAGGCGCCCCACAAAGACTCTTTTCATTGTCATGACTTCCTATTCTACCAAACCACACCTATGTTTTCCTCCCTGGGTTCCCAAACTATTTGACCATGTGCCCTAGACCAGAACATGGAATCTTGCAAATTCCTGCCCCCCAGCAATGGTGCAAAGGACAAAAACTCTGAAATTGGCCTATCATTGAAATACTTCACCACTACCCCACAAGTATGACTCTGAACAAGTTCTGGAATATCTCTGTGCTTCAGTTTCCTCATATATAAAAAACAAGGATGAAAAATATAGTGTTGTTTCGAAAATAGAAATTAATATATCTAAATAGATTGAAATACTCCTGGCTCATAATAGTTGTATAAGCTATTTTCCTCTTTGAATGCTAACATATTCAAAACACAGCTTTTGTTCAAATATAGTAGAGGGTCTTTTTAAACATTAAATATAATTAAATACATATTATAATAATTCCTTGGAATTAGTTAATAAATGGAATTTATAATACATACCATATTCCTGTCTTAACAATCACTGAGCCTATGTATATATAGAAACATTTCATTTTAAGTAGAATTGTGTCTGAAGTTGTTTTAAAAGAATAGAGATAAGCCAGAGAAATGTTAGATGCTGTACCTTATGCAGCATGCCTTTGCCTACAGCTCAGTGTTTTTTTCTTAACTAATGTGCTGTATATTTGTTCTTCTGACCAGAGATTTTACTAAGGAGGTCAGACTTATCTTTAATTCTCTTCTGGTGCCTCTCATTTATACTTTTATTGCCATTCCTAACAAACAATCCTGTGTCACTCAGGTTTTTTAGTATTTCATTCTGCACTGATAACTGAAAAGTATATTTGGTAATAACAGGTATTGCTGTTTTCATTTGTCTCAAGTGCTATTTCCATTGTCATCTATTGCAGTTTAATGACCCAAACCTTAATAGTACTGTAGGATGAGCTGTGTGGTAGGCAACACTTGAGTGAAAAGGAGAGACTGATCAGCACGCAGTGGCTCAGGGAGAGAACACGGAGGTGGGAGTTCCTTTAAAGCAAGCTTTTCCAGAAGACACAAGGACTCTAATGGGGCTGTTTTCAAATTGTTTTCCCGGTTCCACTACAAATAGCAGGAAAATATTGAATAATATAGTTCATGAAAGGTTCATATATTTTATAAGCTATTTTATCAGAAATGATGTTATTTTTCTAAATAGCGTTCTTATTAGTCTTTGGATTGTGCCAGAGAACTGTGAATATGTCAAAAATTACACAATCGCTTTCACTTATAGTACAGGGTGCACCAAATCAAATTCCGAACCAGAGGTGAAGTACACAGAGTGATTGCATTTGATGAAGTTCAGCTGCCTTTCCCTTTGCTTCGGAAAGGGAGAGAAGAATATTCTTCAAGCAGCATTTGCTTGAAGCAGTAAAATAGCAGAATATAATTTAGAACCAAGAATAAGGGTTACCATAGAAAAGTTCTTGGTGTCAATATGGATGAGATGACCACTGGAGAAGCAGTGTAGTAAATAATAAGCATAGAATTCAAAATCTTTGCCCCCCTTCCCCCGAGTTCCTAATTGAATAATGTGCAGAGTTTCATTATGATACTTTAAACTTGGGATTGATTCCCTCAAGGAAAATAGATATAAAAACCCTTCTAGGCTATAAAGAATTTTGTATATACACATAAAAATATTTTTTAGAATTGGTTATTTGAATTTAATTTAATAGTGGCATTCATCAAATTTTTTTCAATTCATCATGATAGAGTCCTTTTAAGACTATACCCTGACTGTATTACAAAGTGCATAGTGTGTATTTATGTATATATGTATGCATGTATTTAATTACAATGGATAGATAGATAGATAGATGATATATAAGTCAATTGGCCCTTTTGTCTCAAATGCATTCCCTACATTTACCCCTGCTCTGCTCTGTATCACTGGTACCTGACCCTACTAGTGACATTTTCCACTTGGTTTCTGCTATGGTTAGCCAATGGAAGGCACTGGTGGAAGGTTGGCAATGAGAACAAATGAGCCAGGCTATTTCTTTCCATCTTGGTGGCTCTGCATCTCTTCCACAGTCCCAGCTTTCACAGGACAGCCTCTGGTGTGATTGCACTTTTCATTGGGTAGCCTGACTCTCAGGCCATGGTAACAACTGCTCTTCCCTTGGATTCTGGGAATGGCAATATCTTTCTACCCTTGCTCATCTCTCATTTATTTTATCATCTTCTGTTTCATTTTTAGCTCTTCCATCATCACTGTAACTTCTTCCCTGGATTAAATGTCCTCTAGTGAACTATCTGCCATGAATTCCGTTTTCTTGATTATGTTTGTACTGATTCTGTATCTTGATCTTAGACTTTGGAGGCTCTGTATAAGCTCAACCCATAGCCATTTCACATTTTAAATGGATATTCAGACATCATATAGGTGCCAGCATGTCCGCCTCACTCTCCTTAGATCTTTCTGTTATAAGGCACAACTTCACCAATGATACCTTCACATTAGCCTTGCATTTTCAAGAATGCCCAGGAATGCTCTTGTTCTATTATTTCTCACTGCAGAAGCCAATCTGATTGGAGAAGCAATTTGCTAATGTGCTTTAAGCAATTAAAGAAAAAAAATATTCCAAAAGAATGTGATACTGAGAAAACAATGGAAGTTTAAACAGGAAAAAAGGATTTGGAAAAAAAAAAAGAGAGGATTTGGCATTGTTATTATTATTATTATTATTATTACTATTATTATTATTAGACAAGAGTAAGCTTCAGTTACACCTGAAGGGTTTATAGAGCCTGGATGTGCCAACAGGAAATGGCCTTCTTGATAGAAAAAGAACATGAAAAAATGAGTATGTAATAAACATAAGGAGCCATAAAGTACTGAGCCTGAGTAACACAGATGTGGTGGAGCTTAAGGGAATAATGGTGGCTAACCAGAAGGAAGCACTGTGAAATGTATATAAAAGAGCTCAAAATGGCTGGCCCCAACTTCCACTGAAAAAGTAGACCAGTTCCAATGGACTGAAAATGGCTGCAATGCAGAGTGATGGGAAATTCATGGAATGAGGAATAAGTTTCTAATTATTGCTGAGGGGTTGGTTGATCATTAGGTGATGAACCACACAATTGACATCAGAAAGGTAAAGTGAAGATGGCCAGAATTAACGTCTATTGGGCCAGGTAGAATACATTTTTGTCTAAAAACTCACTCTGAAGTATTGCACATTATCTTAAGCTCTAATGAACACCATAAGATTTAATATAGGTTTTGGGAAATGGACTCAATGGCATGTGTTAGTGTATTGAAGGGTGAAATAATGACATTTTTTTCAGACTTTTATCATAACATATCCAATACATATTATTTATTTTAGATGAAAGATAATTTACCAGTACCAAAACATCAATTTAGACACTGTGCACTCAGTAGTAAGGATTATTGTTTTTCTTAAACAACAACTATTTGCAGTCTGATTTGCCTTAAAAAAAAATTTATTTCTCATAAACTCTCCAACTCTTCAAGGTTTCTGATTATAAAGTAATGCTTGGTAGAAGTATCCTGAAAGCATTAAGTCAAGATTGGAAAGATTTGCATGAACCTGACACTTCTGATCACTTGTGGATAATATATGAGATAAATTCAAATTTAAAATGAGCAATAAACTCAATGCATTTTCTTTTCAAGTTGTATTATAGTAAAACTAAAATTTAGAAAAGTTTATAAACTAATGTTAATACTAATGTATTTATTACTCTTTTATATCATTTTGTTTTATTTTTGTTTTCATCATGATAAGGGCACTCTTTAATCCTCCTCCCCTCTTTCTCACATCCCCTCACTTACCTCCTTTTTGGTAATCCTCAGTTTGTTCTCTGTAGTTGAGTGTTTCTTAGTTTGTTTCTCTCTTTTTTTCCATTGCTCATTTGTTAAGTTTCTTAAATTACACATGTGAGTGAGATCATATGATATTTTTCTCTGACTTATTTCTCTTAGCATTATAATCTAAAGTTCTATCCACACTGTTGCAAATGGCAAGATCTCATTCTATTTTATGACTGAATAATATTCCATACTATTTTATATATATATATATATATATATATATATATATGTCAGATTTTTAAAAATTTTATTTATTTATTTGACAGAGAGAGAGATCACAAGTAGTCAGAGAGGCAGGCAGAGAGAGAGGGGAAGCAGGCTCCCTTGCTGAACAGAGAGCCCGATGCGGGGTTCAATCCCAGGACCCTGAGATCATGACCTGAGCCAAAGAAGACAGGGGCTTAACCCACTGAGCCACCCAGGTGCCCCTGTCACATCTTCTTTAACCACTCTTTTATCAAGGGACAGTTGGGCTTCTTCCATAATTTGGTTACTATAAATAATGTTGTAATAAATGTAGGGGTGAATATATCCCTTTGAATTAGTATATTTGTATTTTTGGGGTAAATACCCAGTAATGCATTTCCTAGATCATAGGGTAGTTCTATTTTTAACTTTTTGAGAAATCTTCATACTGTTTTCCATAATGACTACACCAGTTTGCATTCTTACCAAAAGTACCAGAGAGTTCCTTTTTCTCCACATTCTCACTAACACTTGTTGTTTCTTATGTTGTTGATTTTAGCCATTCTGACAGGTGTGAGGTGGTGTCTCATTGTGGTTTTGATTTGGATTTCCCTGATGCTGAGTAGTATTGAGCATCTTTTCATGTATCTTTTGGTCATCTGTATGTCTTCTTTGGAGAAATATCTATTCATGTCTTCTGCCCATTTTTTAATTGCATTGTTTGGTTTTTGGGTATTGAGTTAATCAGTTCTTTAACTATTTTGATACTAATCCTTTATCAGATTATTCCTCTTACAAATTCATAATGAATCTTAGAGGCCAACTAAAGGGCTAATTTCTTCACTATATAAATTATTTAATTTTAGATGCCAGTTTTTTGCTGAAGTCTGTTAAACCATTATGTTTATGAATTTGGTGGTCTCTATTACTTCCTTTGTCTTTAGCTTGCATTCAAGCTATTAGTCTTAAGACTAGAATCTCTTCAAGAGATAGGTGTTAGAGATTCTTTCATCCTTCTGTCTTCCTTCCTTCATATAACAGAAAATTGCTTTTGAATAGTAGTAGGAAAATTTTAACCCTAACAACATGTCTTGTTTTATCCATCCATCCAATAAAAATAAAGACTCAGATCTCAGTAATTCCATTTATTAGCTGTGTGACTCTAAGCAGATTATGACTTGGGAAACAAAGTCTCCTCAAATATAAAATACGCAAAGTATTGTCTACTTTTTAGAATTGCAAGAGGATTAAATGAATATTGAAGATGACAATGTTTTATGTATTTTAGAGGAATATATCAATATTAAGGTTTATTTTTTAAAAATTCATTTCTTCTATATGAAAAGTATGGGTTAGGCTCTGTTGGGGAAGGTAGAAAATAGGACATGGCTTCTCAACTCAAAAAATTGGTAATACGGTTAAACAGTTGAGCTAGTCAATTGGCTTAATATGGTTTATAAAGCCAAGTGAATCCCTGGGAAGGGATGTTTTTTGAGACTAACACTCATCTTAAAAACTAGGGTTGTTCTTTGATTATTCAGCTAGGAAACAGTTTGAAATCACATTTTGAAATTTGTGGAAATCACATAATATCAGGGTTAAAATAAATTCTAGAAAGCTTTAGTCCAATATCTTCATTAGAGCAAATGATAAAACTATAACCTAAATAAATAAAGATATGTGTCCACAGTCACTCAGCAAAGTAGTGGATGAATCAGGAATAGAATCCAGTTATCTTAATTTTAAGCACAGAAAAATAGGATTAATCATTTTACTTTTACTCATCTCAAATTCTATTGATCTATACTTTTTATATGCTCTTATGTGGAAGCTTTGATGATAATGTATCAAAAGAAAAATGTATAGAAGAAAAGAAGACCAATAAACCTAATGGTCCTTTGTTGTGGGACTTTACTGAAAAAGATATACCTTCTTCAGAATTGACCATTAGAAAAAATAGTTCAAACATACTAAATTGAGAAATATTCAGTTTTTAGGAAAGTTCAATGTAAGTAAATAATTGGTATTATATGACTATTGTGTACAGGCCTTGAGTAAATTTAAGGATAGGCAAATTATGTGACTTTGAATTATAAATAGTCATTCCATTGGCTTGAAAATCCTAGGAATTATATATTGGTGAATACCATACTGGTAGAGAAATTAGGATAATAGGAAATAGAAGGGTATATCCAAAGTATCTCACCCTAATTTCCAAATGACCCCTGCTTCTATATTTCCAGTTACGTATCAGAGATTGCTAAGTTTATATCAAAAAATTTCCATTACCATGAAGAATTAATAAATGTTAAATGTTGTCATATTTACTTCTAGTTGTTTTATAAATAAAACATTACAAATTGTGTAATGCTTTCTCTGATTCCCTTTAACAATTTATTTGTAGCCCCATTTGTGTTTCTGTAAACCTAAATGTTGATAGCTTCTGCTATTTGCTGGACATAAAACAGATGCTTAACAAGCTTCTTGATTCTAATTCAAGAGACCATGTTACTTTTCTGATGCCTTTTCAAAAAATTTTATTTCTGATTTTTGTGAGATTTTTATATTTCATATAATTTTTAATATCCAGGATTCTAAATAATATTGAGAAAGAAAGATAAAATTAGAGATACTGGAAGATAAAGTATTTTTCCCATTTTGCACATTCTTACTTAAATAGCTTCATTTCCCTTCGTCTCATACCTTATTATAACTACTCTTTATACAACCCTACTTGAAGATGATGGTGATAATGATGATGATAATGATGATGATGATGACGATGATGATGATTATAGTTGTCATGCCTGGAATACTTCTGGGATTTTGAGGAGAAACCAGAAGAGGAGAATCAAGCCTGAACTGCTTTGGTGGTGTCTTATCCACATAGGCAACTCTTAAGTTTTAAGTTTTTCTGAAGCAAGAAGATGTGTCCTTGTAATGAATTTCCTAAACTCAATTTTAGGGATAATTGAACAGAAGAAAATCAGGAATCACAGTGAACTACCTATGAGAGAAGCCCCCTTACATATTTTTGGTCATTATTGAAATAGTCAGACAAGAGTTCTGATTTTTAAGGTTACAGCAGGCAGAAAGAAAAGGACACAATGACTTCTTTCTACCTTGATGTTGAAAGCTGGAAAACAGTCTAGTCTCAGTTTGACATGAAATGTAGGCCAAGTTCTTGAATATAGATTGTGCCCTAGTTATATGTTTTTTTTTTTTTTTTTGTCAATGGCTACATGACTATAATGGGCTGACCTCATGACATCTTCAAAGGCCAGTAAGAAGCTGGAGAGCCAGAGCAGGATAGTAACACCTGGACTAGTCTGGAATAAAAGGTCAAATAGCACATGTGTTTACATGTGTTTCTCTACCAACTCCCAAGTTAGCGTACAACTCAAGGTGCTGACTCAAGGATCTGAAAAGGCATCTAAAGTGTGTGCATCAACAGAACTTGAGAAGAACACAAATCAAAGAGAAAATCCTGTAGCTCTATTATTTTAGTTTTCCTTAAATCTGTGGTAACTAATTGCCTTGATTTTGTTCCTGCAGTTACTCTGTTCTATTAACCTAATACAATGCTATTATAAAAATCAAACTTAAAACCAGGCTATAGTGTTAACTTTGAGCTATCTGCCCACCCACTCACATAGTGGAGCTTCTTGACTTTGTCAGAACATGCTTTTATTAAGGAGTCACAATGTTCTTTATAGATATTAACTCATTATTTTGTTTAGGTATCCCTCTGTGGCTCCTAGAAAGTATTATTTTTCTCAGTTTTTAAGGGGAGAAAGAGAAACACAGGCATATTTTCCTAAGTTTACACCAAAGAGATGAAGGCAGGGAGAAGAAAATAATAATTATATACTCTTCTGAGATCCCCCAGAGATAACTTATTATTTCTCCCTTTGAGCTTGTCACAATCTAAAAAGATTATCCAGATCCTCTCTTAGAACTCACTAATGTGTGATCTCAGGTGAATAATTTTATCTACAGACCTCAGTTTCCTTATATGTAAAATAGTAGAAATGATATATTTGATTAACTTTTTTGAGAGGACTGCATTAGATCCTATTTGTAAACTGCTTCATAGCATCCCTTCTTGGTATATAGTAAGTATAATAAAATGAAAGTATTTCTTAATGAATTGAATTACATTGAGCCTCTTCCCAATATTTATAAGGTGTCTAATAATGAAAGTTCTATTTCGTAAGGTGGTGGACCACTTGTCACTGGCAGGGCCTAGAGACTGAGATCCATTGCTCATCCACGTTGGAGGAGAGACCACCCATTGATGTGTGTTGCTAGGTGGTTTCTGAGGTTCCTCCAACCCTACAGTCCACAAAGTGGTAGGTGGTGAATCATTATATTGAGGGGTGATGAAAATTCTGGATGCTTGCTCAGCTCTTTATAGTTTGAATGTACTATTATTATATATAATTCCATTTAATTCTCATAATAACCCTATGAGGAAGACAGGATAGGTGGTGTCATTTCCTTCATTTTATATGTGGGAAAGTTTCAAGCATCAGAGAAGTTATATGACTTTCTCAAGGACATATATCTAGAAAGATGGAAAGCTAGAACTTACCCTGTTTTTCTGACTTTGTGACCTTGCACCTTGCATCATGTAGAGTCATTTATGTTTCTGTTCTTGGATGAGAACCTTTGAAATACATTTGTAAAGACTCCTCCCCCTCCTTTTCAGCATCTCTCCTTTGTGCTCTCTACATCAACTTCATTCCTCCTGCATCTACTAAGCACAATGTTGCAATGCCCACATGTACTTGTTGATCAAGAGTGAGATTGAAAATTGGAAAGAACATTGCCACTCCACCCCCCAGCCTCACCTTCCTCCAAATTTTACCCTGACATCCAAAGTAAGATGAATGCCAAGGGCGGGTAGCATCCTGTTATTCTCTGTGTAGCAATGGCATTCTGAAAGGTCATGGAGTAAGAGGAGAAGCATTTCTTGCTGTGAATTATTCTTGAGATGAAACTACTTTTTAATCAAAATCTGTGGTTGTATAGCCATTCAGTTGGTGAATATTTGGGATGGGTTTTACTGGAATGGTAGCAGGAAGCCAGTTCTGTGAGTCTGAAAATGGGCTCCCACCCAGTTGTAATTTACTGCCATAATGAGAGGAGGGAGAGGAAATACCACAAGTGTTTAATAGCTAAGCAAAGTGTTTTAAGGTCTGTTTTTTTTTCCATCAAATATTAGACATACACATGCTAGGAAATAAAATAGTTGCCATTCAGTTTAGATCACTTCAGTCATTTTTTTCATTTTTTGACTTTAATTCATGCTGTATTTTTTCCACTTACTATGACAGATATCTTTATATCTGCTTTCTTTAAAATAAGGTAAACACCCTCCGCTGGTGGAGACATTGAGTGTTCTTCATTACATCTCCCAAGACAGAAAACAAAACAACAACAATAACAACAACCAAAACCAAAACCAAAACAGAAACAACAAAAAAAGACTTTAAGTAGATGTGAGTGCTACTTACAAGGCTGACAGATGTTCAGATTTTCTTCCCATTTGCTCTGTTGGGAAGTAGAAGATTAAAGTTAATACATCTGAGGGGGTCCTCCTCAGTCCTGTGCTTTGGCCATTCACTGTGTCTTATTGTCTTTCTCTCACATTATGCAGTAAGGCAGCAGACCTGTTGTTGCAGGAACGTATTAGTTCAGTGTATATGTGTTTGGGCAGCTTGTAAACATATCCTAAGCCAGAATGACTTGTGGAAAAGGCAAGGTTTAGTGAGTGGAATCATCAGCAAATTTCAAAAGGAGAGAGTTATTCCTTGTTCCATTCCATCTTTCATTTTCTTACTCAATAAACACTGACTACCATATAGTGCATATAAAGAAAAAATTATAAAAGTTTGAACCCTTCTAGTAACTCTCAGCCTTTCTTGGGAGACATATAAGCTCTGTGTGGTGTTTGATGGAAATTCACATATTTTAAAGGCAAGAGGAAGTGACCCTGACTATGTCTGAGGAGAGCTGAATGATTTCCTCAGAGGTAGAAACACTTGTAGAAAGTCTTAAAGAATGAACTCATGAGGTAGATTAAGAAAAAGGGGTCTTTCTAGACAGCAGGATATACAAATTCATAGATGTGTAAGGGCCTGTATTTCAGGCAAGTAGTTGGTGTGAATGTGACTAAAGCAATATATACACCTGAGAGAGTGGCAAAAAGTGTAGTTTGTGAGCTATGAAGAAGTAACCTTTAAAAGTCCTCAGATGTCTTGTGAGGGAGTTTGGATTTCAGTTGTGAAGAGAGGTGATCTGGAGAAGTTTTTAGGTTGAGACAATTTCAAAAGCTGTAACATCTGCTGGATGTGAGTAGCAACTGGTAAATATTCCTTTCTTCAACTTCTGGGTAAGCTGAGGTTCCGACACACCGTTTCCAGAACCTGGTTGGGATGGATATAATTCATCTGCATCACTGTGCTGAAGGAATAGACTCAACCAAATGGCAAAATGTGAAAAACAAAAGCAAAAAAAAAAATCAAACAAACACTTTATAACATTTAAGGAAATCTTATGAGCTAGACTAAGGTTATCAGAATGGGGCTGGAGAAGGGAGAAACTGGAGGGGAATGGTTTGGGGAAAGAAGTGGTAGTACTTTGACCATGACTCAGTGAACCATGCAGATTCAATGGAGATGAGTAGATGATTATTCTGAGAACTGTAAGTTGTAAGAAGAAAGCATTTCCCACTCTGAAAAAACTCTAGGAAAACTATAGTCGGAGAGAAACAACTTAGAATCCTACATTCAACTGCAGTTGATAGCTCACACATAGTTCAAAGTATCTAATTGTCCTTGATGTTTCTATAGCAGCCTTCATAAGTTTTAAATAACTTTACTTCAGTAATAATGTTAAATGGGGCTTAGATAACCCTTTCAGTTCCTTAGAATTGTGTGTAAGACAGCACTATGGGAACAAGAGCATGGGAGCCTCTAAGTTTATGCTAAGAATAAACATAATTTATAAATAAATATTAACAATATAAGTAATGTAACGAAATATAATAAGCTTGTGTTAACCATATTACATATATTATCTCATTTAATCCTCTCAATAGTAGGAGAGAGGTAGTCTCATAATGACCATTTTATGGGAAAAAAAATCTAAGAACCAGTAAAGTAGAATGATTGCCCAGGATCCAAACTATCAAGTAGAATAAACAGGATTTAGACCAAGGCTTGGTTTAAAAAAAAAAATGAAGTGGAAGTGTGCGAGGCTAAATTGTGTATCAGTAATAACCCACAGAGCATCAGGCAGCCTATCATCATGAAGCTCCCAAGTAAAAAGGCTTTTTTTTTTTTCTAAATTGTTTCTTTTAAAAGTCTAAATGTATTAGTCCAGAGACAGAGAGAGACAGACAGAGAAATCAAGATGGAAGCAATTCAAGAGATTTGTTCAGTCTATAAAGACTTCAAAAACTACCATCTGATTAGAGTGTATCCCTTCATTTTATCACAGGTTATAAGGAGAGTATTAGTCAGTAATTTTGAAGAGAGAGCCACCCTTGAAGCAACCCATAAGAAAATAGCTCAGATGATTCTTCCAGAGCTTCTACTAATGAACTGCCTTTGCTCACTGGAGATGTCCCTAAAAGTGGCCTCCAGGCAATTCCCATAAACATTGCCACTGACATGCTGGTGCCAGACAGAAAAGCTAACTGTAACCTGCTGCATGAACTCTCCTCACTAAGAAGAGCTGGAGGATGGTTCCTGCTGTCTCTCTGTCCATCTATCCAGACACAATTTTTGGCATCTTGGTTTCACTAATAGCAGAAAGTGAATTTTTTATGGTAAACTTGCCAGTGAGCTTTCAAGTATGATATCAAAATCTACCCTGTCTTCTTCTTCCCAGTGGTTCTTTTTCAAAGACTTATGGTAAGAAAAGAAATGTGCTCTAATATCTTGGCTTAAATTCAAGCCAGGAAATTCTGTTAGGCTTCACAAATTAATTTCTCCAGCAGCTTCAATTAGGTAAGAAATTTTTCTCCCTTCCCATCTTTAGGAAAGTGTAAGTGCCTGACCTACTATCTTCCTTTGGGTTCAGAGACCAAAAAAGAAAAAAAAAAAAGGCACTTGTTGAGAAATACATTTGATAGCAAGGGCATTGAAAGATTCTGCAGAGATGTGAGGTTACTGCCGTAATTCTGTGAAAATCTATAGCCCAATACCTGGCCTTTTAGGGAAAAAATAACATGCTCTTTCTACAATCAAAGTATCCAGTGGTGCCATTACTCCCAACACAAGGAAGTAAACACATAAATAAAATATTAGTGGTGATTATAACAGCATGTTCTATTTATTTTAAGTCTGTTATCACTTTCAGTAGCTTGAACAAGGCATCCTGAAATTTACCAAAGGCATTTGTGCATACCTTTTTCTGCAGGAAATTTGTATTCATTGTCCTTAATTAAGACTTAAAGCAGTTGAACTCTACTCAGCTATCATTATGGAATATCTGCCTTATGTTACCTGTAAGAAATTTACTTTTTCTGACTTTCCTACCCGTGTCTTCCTTTTTTCTCACCCTTAGACAAGGATATCTGTGAAAAGAGATCTGTTTTGAGAGAAATTAGATATAATAATGGAAAGAAAGGATGCCCTGTACCTGAGCAGGAAAGATATGCAGAAGGGAAGCAGTAATGAAGGAGGATTATGAGAAAATTAAACAGATAAATTTACAGAAACACCAAATAATTCTTTCCATGAATTTCTGTATCTCTTCCCATTATTCTTTTTGAAGATCATGAGCCCTGTAATTCCTCTTTGTATTTCTTGTCCTCTACTGAATCTCCATGGTTTCTAAAACAAATCAAATCAAGAATTAACCTTTTAAGCATGAAATATATCTCTCTGTTATGCCAGGCATGTCCTCTGCAGATCATTCCGTGGAAGAAGTCTGGGAGATCTGCACAACTCCAATCCTCATGTGCCGACTCGACTCAGGAAGAGCTAGCAGTGGCTATCATTTAACGTGATAGCCTTTCTCTGGCTGAAATACTGTTTTCCTATAACCTTAGGTAGGAACGGTGCTTCAAATAACTTCCTCATGCACTGTACAGCAACACCACAATTATAAACCTAGCACAGTGGTAAGGTTATAGGCCCAGAGGAAAGAAAGGTAAAACACAATTATTTGTGATTAACAAACTAATTTCATGGCCTAAAGCTGCTGAATTATGCTAAAACTAAAAATCACAAGGGAAAATATCAAGGAGGCAAGACAATCCTGGGTTCTTACAGTATTTCCCATCTAGCTTTGCCCAAGGCTGCTCCCCCTACAGAACTCAGAGCTGCTGGTTCCTCGCCCTCACATCACCCCTGGCCACAACAGTCATGAAAATAACAAGGCAACCATGTACTGCATACCTAATCTATGCTAGGCAAGGGACACTGTTCCCACTAATCCTTCCCTTAACCCTGCAGAGTTGGTACATTGATAGCTGGTATCACTGGACAAAGGCTTTAAATAGCATGTCCAAGGTCACAAAGGGAGGGCTTGGAAGACTTAGGAATCAAACTGGGAAGCCTGACTCAACCTCTGGTCTTGCCTTAACTCAGAAGGAAAGTGCAGCTAACCCACGGGTCTTTGATATCTTCCCATTCTCTGTAAGTAGCTCTGCTCTAAATACATGTGCTTCTAGAAAAGGAGAACCTAAGGTGGGGAGGTGGGAGGGAAGGAGGCGAGTAGGATTTTCCTCTACACTGATATAGTGTATGTGTGTATGTGTGTATACATAAAGTGACCCATTAGAAGACTGCAAATCATTATACTAGCTAAGACTGTTTGTACCCTCTTGGGGCTGATAATGCCCCTGTTGAGAATGTAAGTGCTAAAGTGACAGTGGCCGAAGCTCTCCTTTTATTCAGAGCACCCAATAGTGACCACAAAGGTCCTCTTCCTCCTACTCACCTGGTAGGTGAAATGAATTATGAGAAAATCTCACTGCTGAACGCCCACAGTGGATGGACTTAATAAAGAAAGGTAACACTTCAGAGAATACTGAGCACTTGCAGAGTCCTCGGTTGGAAAAATCTAATCTCAGAGAAAGCAGAACAAGCCACGGTACAGTTGTATGATCAAACTGATTGCCAGACATTAATTGTTTTTGTTTTGAGGGGTTTTTTTGGGTAATTGTCAATTAATCTATAACTTGATAGTGGAATCCAGGATTTTATAATAAACCTTGGACTGAACGATCCAATTAAGAATATGGAGGCTCAAAGGAATGCAAACACATGACTGGATTTACTGAGAGACCAAGATGATTTTTAGCAGAGGGGCCAATTAAAATCTCCTGGAAAGTGGAAAGAGATTTAGATTTAGATTGAACTAGCCTTTATTAAGCACCCACTATACACCAGGTATTGGTCTGGATATTTTACATTATCATATACCTAAGTTTCACAATAGCTCTCTGAGGCAAATGGACTCTCTCACCTTTTACACCTCAGGAACCTGAAACTCACCACAGATATTCAAGGACTACTTGTAGAAGATCATGCGACTGCCAAGCAGAGGATGAAAAGCCAGGGCCAAACATGCTTCAATAAAATCCCCAGTCTTACTTTGTTTTTGTTACGGTTATCCTCCACTTTATACAAATCTGATCCGTGAAAATGTACTTTTATGAAAACAAGACATTGTATACAACATCAAGTCACAAAATATTGGCATAAATGTATATTCAAGAATTCTATCACACTTATTTAGAAAATCTGACATTAACTTGTACTGTTGATACTTCTTAAATGGAGAACTTTAGAAAACCATACATTTTAAAGGTATCTGTGAACTGCTGACTAGCAAGGAAAGATGATTTTTTTATTCTCTTGCCAAGCCTCTTCTATTCTCTTAATTTCTTTTTCCTTTATCTAAAACTGTCACAGTTCAAAACTCAGAACAAAGGAGCAGAATATAAACTACTATGCTTGGGTGTGGGGTCTAAGCTAATAAGAATCTGTCTTAAATTGACTGTAACGTGCAAAATTTGGGAAGAATAATCCTAAGCATCTCTGCTCATTGCTCATTCCGTGGAAAGCAGTGCACTATGCTTGGTTTTTCTTAACTCTTCCTAACCCAACTAAACATCAGGAAGAAGAGCTGATTAGAAAAGCAGAGTTGATTCATTAGGCAAATAAGTAAGAAGTAACTAAGATGCACCAGGCTTGTGGTAGACTCTGGCTAGGCAGAAATATGTTTTGTTTTGTTTTAGAAATATGTTTATTAGACAAGAATGACTGCCCTCAGGGAGCTATAGGTCAAGTTAAACAAGAGGTCCAAATTAAACAATCAAATAAAAAAGCAAGTCCATGAATATCTACATTCATCATGAGTTCTGTGGAGATAAGCCCTGATTGTGGGTGGGAACTTGGCCATGAGAAAAGGAGAAAGATGCGCCAAAACCTAAAGAAACAAGTAGGCTCTGGGGAAGAATGGGCTTGACATATTTGAGGAAAAGAAAGGAAGCCAAAGTGTTTGGAGTATTGTGGGCAAAGGGAAAGCAGCCTGAGACGCTAGAGAATCCAGGAGGGCTGACTCAGGCCGACTACCGTGGGCCACCATAGAGATGGGATCCTATTTTAAGAACTATGGGGAAGCTTTAAAGAAATTTAAGCCAGAGAATAGCAGGGCCTGCTTTATATATTTAGAAGCTCACTTTGGCTGAGTAAAACTGGAGAATAAGACGATATGGAAATCCGTAAATGGTCTATCATGTTGTAGCATCCAGACACAATGGCTTGGTTGTCTATACCAGTAGCCAAGGCAAATGAAAACAACTCAAGGCCCAATTTTCACTAGTGTGAGGGGGCAATTCCTGACAGCTCTAGCTGGTGAGGGAGAAAATATCTAGGACCACTATAATCACTGTAAGGCCCGCCTATAATTGAGCAGACCCCATCTTTACCAGGACCGAATTAGCCTGTGACTGCCCATCTCCTAGTTCTTTCTGACTGCATGTATTCTTTGTGATTTTTCCTTCCCTTAAAAGTAACCTTAAGTGTTTGTTTGTTTGTTTGTTTATTTGCTTCAGGGAAAAACAAATACTGTATGTAAGTATCTAGGATAGAGTTGGAGGAAAGTTATATAGATGTCGATTTGCCCTGTGGCTATTTCTTTATTATTCTTTATTTAATAACTATTCCTAAATTATATGGCAAGATGATTTTTAAATACAAAACAAAGCAATGTACTTGATTTCTCTGACCACAGAATCTTAACCTAAAGAATAAAAAATCCTGCCTAGGAAAAATAATAGGAAAGATGAATATTATAGCTTCTCCAACTGAAATATAGACACTGGTTTGCTACATGTGTTTTTGCTCATTGGTGCACATAATGTGTTTGTTAATAGTTGCTTTTTGCAGAACTATACTATGAAAGCAGAGGGATACAGCAGATGACGACTCTTGGGACAGAATATTTCCTGCTTCTGCTGGGGTCTCAAACTGATTGTACTTTCTGAGCAACAGCCCCGGGTGCAGCCTTCATCCTGACCCATCTCTAACATGATAGTTTTTTCTGCATTCCACTCTAGCTAAGCTGTGGTCAAAATGGAAAACAATCTGATATGGTCCCATTTTAAAGCCCCAGGGGGTATTTCTACCCTACAGTGTGACTCCTGCAGGGATTCTGCATTATGGCAGAAGACTGCTAGAGCCCAGATCATTACCCAAGAAACAGAAACTTCTACTGTTGAAGCATCTCAAGGAAACGTTGGTGAGAATGTTTTCTGGGGGCAGCTCTCTTGTGAGCTGCTCTCCTCTGATCAGATTACAGAGTCAAATGGCTGTTCCATATGCCTGGGAGGCCAGTCCTGCTGCTCAAGGTTCTAGGTGGTTTGTTTTCTGCTCTTGCTTGTGTGCTCAGAGATGACAGCATCTCTTCAGCCCTGGAAATGGGCCAAAAGTCAGTCAACCAGCAAGCATTTATTAAACACTCTAGGGTGCATTGCCCTCTTGAGGCCTGGTCTGGTTGCGGCTTCTGTACTTTTCTGTGAGCCATACGTTTCCTGACAAGACTTGGCTTAGGAAGTTTTTCCATTTTGAATGCAAATGTTTATGGGTTAAAAGCTTATTTAAGTGTCCCCTCGGCAGGTTGGGTGGGAGACCAGCATTGCCTTCTTGTCACACATACTCTATCGGGAGCCAGTTAGAGACTGGAAAAACTGCTTGAGGAAGCATATGGAAATTTAAGAGGTAGATAGCAATCAAGGAAACATTTTCTGAGAATAGTGTTAAAATCATGATTGGGAATAGAAATAAATATGAATCAGTCTCTTTTTCCCTTATAAAATCATCAATATAATTTTGTGACTATCTGGGATGGTTTGGGGGATGGGTGGGATAAATTACCATGTTAAGAGTCACATGTTCTATATTTTTTTCAAATGTCATGATATTGTTCTTCTCACAGTGAGTGGATCTAGCTGATGCCTGACATCTGAAGTATACTAGGAACAGAAAAGACTGAAAATAAAAAAAAAACTGCTTAAGAGTCCATGGTGATATTGGCAGGACACGCCTTCCTGAACCACTAATCTTGTGGATTTAGGGCTGATGGCTGAACGTCACAGTGCATTGCCCCTTGGAGGCGGAGAGCTCTCTGGCACTGCTGATATGAGTGGAGAGGAGATGACATTTCTTGGCAAAGATACTGATCTGTGGTGCTATGACATTAGGGTCTTCCTAGCTCAAAGGAGAGAGTGCATTCCATGATTGATTGGCTAAGCACATGTGTGTGTGCACATGCACACATATGTGTACATGGAGGTCTGTGTTTCATGGTAGCTGGAAAGAGTCTGAGTAGACGTCTAACTAAAAATCCTGCCTAGGCAAAGAGATGCTGGCAAAGATGTTCCTCCATTGACTTGATTCAGTTTTATTCAACGGTCCCTATGTTTTTCCTTAATGTTAAAGTTGCCTGCAAAATATTTATAGGATATGTACATGTCTCTCATATTTACTTTCTCTTCCATTTATTTTGGTCCACATACTTGAGAATTTTTACCTCAACATCTTCCAGTCTGTTGTTGTCTCTCAGTGCCTGATGCTTTAGCTCAGCTCTTGTAGTTTCTTATCTAGACAATTTTAATAGCCTTCCAACTAATTTCCTTACCACCTGTGTCGCCTCTCTGCATCTTATCCTTCTACTACTGCCCAAGTGATTATTCTAAGTCCCAGATCTTGTTGAATTACTTTCTGCTTAAAATCACTAAGTGGTTCCTAATAGCTTTAGCTATTATCTAATAGCTAACAATAATATCCTTTGTCAAGCCTGACTCATGTAGTAAGTAAGATGTTATGCTAGACATTTTTACAGGCATTCATGTGTTGAAACCCACCATTTCCTTGTTTTAGATGCTAGAACTAATTTGCAAACTTCAAAATAAGGAGTGAGTGGTAAGTTTCAGAATACCAGGAGACAAAAAGCAATCGAATGGTGTTTTGGCACCTTTACTCTCAATCCAAAACAATATTAAATAATATATATATTACCCATGTCATTTACCTATGTCATTTACCACATATCTGAGTCTATGTATGGGATGGATTCCCAAGGGAAATTGCTCAATAAAAGGATTTGTGTGATTTTACAAATCAGAACCATATACCCAGATTACCTTCCCTAGAGGTGTCCAATTTATATTCACACCAGACATGTGCGAGTACTTTTTCACTCCTCTCCTGGTGTACATAAACGACTTGATTTTTACCTCTCTGACAAATTAAAAATAGCATCACCTTATAGTTTTAACTTGTGTTTATCATTACCTGAGGGAGGTTATATAAAAAGGGAACCTGGCCGATGATCTCCCTGCACAATTGTCAGAGAGGTGCTGTTATTTGTTAACTTTTTGTAGGGAGTTAACTGAGTCAAGACACTTTGTAGCTTAATTCTTTAATCTGCTTCATTAATTAATTAAGAACTTCTAATGCTTATCTGTTGTATTCAGAATTGTATTCAATACTGAACCATGTGGGCTTCAATATTCCCCACCTCTAAATCATGACACTTGCTGTCCTATCTGAAATGGCAGCCCATTTCCCAATCAGCTAATTCCTTCTTATCCTCCAAATCCTTGTGTAAGCATCATTTTCTCCAGGAAGACTTCCCTGAGTTGCATCCTTCTCCTCCATGCCCCGCACAAAACTCTTTTCTGGCCGCAAGTCCACCCCTTAGCACCCTGCATTGTAGTCTTGTTTTACTGTAAGATCCTTGGAGGCAAGACTACCTATTATATGGCTCTGTTTCCCATATACTTGGCCCAAGGTCTGGCTCATAATAAATGCTAATTATGTGTTTGTAGAATCAACTAAAAGAATGGGTGAGAAACTAATTGAAAGTTCAAAGAATGAAAAATAAAACATAAATTTTGAGCACTATTTTTTTCCCCCTCAAGATGATGCAGCATTACTTAATTGTGAACACAATTTTATTTTCTCGAAGACTTTACACTTTTTAGAACCTGTCACTTAAGGTAGTCTGGCTTATTCTTTATCTGACCAGAAGACAGAGAAAAGGTCTTATATCTCGAGTTTTCAATTGTCTTAGGAACTTGAGGAGCCCACTGAAGGGCCCTGAAAGAGAGTGGATTTGGGGGACACTACTTCTCCTCCATAACCCCACCCCCTCATACTCACCTCATCTCTATAAATGAGACGTCATCTGTTTTTCATCTTGGATTCCTGTGTAAGCTTTTTTAATAGAAAGAGTTCTATATTTCTAAGATGTTTAATAGTCTTTAGAAGAGAAGAAAGCCCAGGCCTTTAAAATAGGAAGTTTAGGGGCTCCTGGGTGTCCAGTGGGTTAAAGCCTCTGCCTTCAGCTCAGGCAGGGTCCTGGGATTGATCCCAACATTGGACTCTCTGCTCAGCAGGGAGCCAGCTCTCTTCCCCACCTCTCTGCCTTCCTTTCTGCCTACTTGTGATCTCTATCTGTCAAGTAAATAAATAAAATCTTTAAAATAAGTAATAAATAAATAAAAATAAATCGGAAATTTGCATTGTGGTTCTGCCTCAGTCTTTGGCTAGCTTTGTGGCCACACCAGCCATTTACTCATCTGAGGCTTAGTATCTTAATCTGTGAGCTGAATCCTTTGGGCTAGATGAGGCAAAGTCCTGTGTAGCTCTAGAACAATGTGTCTGTTTATAACTTGTAGTACACTTAAAGATCTAAACCTTCTGTTGTTTTGAATGCTGTAGTGAAAATATTCTTTTTTTATTTACCACTTTGATTGTAAAACCCTAAAATGTCTCCATCTTTTAAAACACCATTATTTTCCAGTTCTTCATATATTAAGAACTGTTTTTGTGTGTGTGTGTTTTTGTTTTGTCTTTTGTCCTCACTTTCAAAACCCGTAACAGGGGAAGAGAGGACTCTGTACCAAGCAACACCTTGTATATCCTTGGTCCTCTGGTTTGCCTGTTCATCACACTGATATTCAGTCACTCATACTTCCATTTTTTGTTTTTGTTTTTGTTTTGTTTTGTTTTTTAACTTGCTTCACTAGACCTGGAAATTCTTTGCTTTTACTTCATTTATTTGTTTTTATTTTAAAACACGCAACTATTTAGACATGGTCCATGAAATCAGCTCCATATGACTAGTTAAATGACAACGTGTATCACTTCATTTTTCTTTTACTCATAGGTTAAAACACCCTATGATGATAGACCTCCTTAATATATACATATAAAAAATACATTGTTAGTGTTTACTTTTTATGGAAAAGTCTCTTTATTGCTTAGGTCATGATCATAGATCACAAGCTCTTTGAGGACTAAATTTATGTCTGTTATAACTACCTCATAAAACACTTAGGTGAATATGTGCATTTATAGATTTCTGTGTCTATAAGGACTCAGATGTAAACTACAAGGGGTAGAAGATTCCTTGTTTGAAATTAGGGATACTTTGAAAGTAAAATGCAATTTAGATATTATTCTCAAATATAGGTTTCTTAGTTCTTTTCTATTATATCTCCTCCCCTGTAAGGGAAGACCATCCATAATTTTGTGCATATCAGTAATGCATTTTCAAAAGAAGTTCCCTCTACCCAGTGATAATATCCTGGAAAGGAGAAGTAGTTTGTGGACTAGAAGGAAAACGCACTTCTGCCATTTCCTTTGTTCATCTGTCATTGTTAAAAAAAAAAAAAAAAAGAAATCTGTCTCAAGGACACTTTTCACTACTCCTTCTCCAAATTTTAATCTTTTTGCTATATTTGAAAAACACTGACCTAAGTTCTGAAACAGTCATCGATGGCCAAGTCTCTGATGTGACATGTCCCTATTAATAAGTCAAGGTGGTCCCAAGAGGCAGGCTGACTTCCTCTCTAGGGCTCAGGTACTTCTACAGTGGTTCAAGTAGCTCTTCATTTGTCCCCCACCTCCATCTAATGAGCTGGTTCCTCTCTTTATCTGGGACACCTCAAAGGCTTCACTTCCCCTGGGCCACTGTGGGGAATGGCTTTTTTTGTTATCATTTTTTCCAATGAGGGTGACACCTTTACCTCCTGTGGGGCAAATTACTTTCTGAACTGCAGTGTCTGTCAGTTTCTATGGCTCCCTTTCTCCATCTCCGAGAGCAGTAGCTTTTCCTTAGTCACTGGGATCCATACTGTGTGTCACCACCTCTTATAAAACCAAGAATCCCTCCTCTTGTCTTACTATTCACCAGCAGGTCAAATTTCTGTCCTGGAAAATTTCAGTAGCACATCAGCTGTAAGTAGGCTAGACAACATAGTCTAGCAATGTAGTGAAAAGAAACTTTTTCAGTAGGAAATTTCCCCCTTTGGTCATTTAGTCCCAAGAGGTTAGCCTAACACAAAATGACCTAACACAATAAATAACCCAGAGCCCTGTATACTCACCCATGGCATTCTTCTACCCTGCTGGCACTGGATCACCAATAGATGGAATGAGCCCTAAGGTCCTGGGCTGAACACACTGAGTGCTGCCTGAAGCCTCAGGAGGCAGAACATTGATAACCCTGCCTCCCAATCACCATCATCCTTTCACTATCCTCTTGTGAGGGAGCCCTCTGATTTTATGGCTTAAGTTTCTTTTCATTGATAAATCAGAAAAGGCAATACTATTCTACACACATTTCCTAAGTAACAGTATTACTGAGCCAGATTTTCTTTTTAATTTGTTTTCTTTTTATTTAAGCTTTATTTAAACATATAATGTAACCCCACCACCCTCTCCCAACCCTCTCCCCCCCACCCCCCTCAGTTTGTTTTATGACATTAAGAGTCTCTTTTGGTTTGTCTCCCTCCCGATCCCATCTTGTTTCATTTTTTCTTTTCCTACCACCTTAACTCCCACCCCCGTTGCATCTCCACTTCCTCATATCAGGGAGATCATGTGATAGTTGTCTTTCTCCATTTGACTTATTTCGCTAAGCATAATATGCTCCAGTTCCATCCATGTCGTCACAAATGGTAAGATTTCATTTCTTTTGATGGCTGCATAGTATTCCATTGTATATATATATACCACCTCTTCTTTATCCATTCATCTGTGGATGGACATCTAGGTTCTTTCCATAACTTGGCTATTGTGGACATTGCTGCTATAAACATTCGGGTACATGTGCCCCTTTGGATCACTACGTTTGTAACTTTAGGGTAAATACCCAATAGTGCAATTGCTGGGTCATAAGGTAGCTCTATTTTCAATTTTTTGAGGAACCTCCATGCTGTTTTCCAGAGTGGTTGCACCAGCTTGCATTCCCACCAACAGTGTAGGAGGGTTCCCCTTTCACCACATCCTCGCCAGCATCTGTCATTTCCTGACTTGTTCATTTTAGCCATTCTGACTGGTGTGAGGTGGTATCTCATTGTGGTTTTGATTTGTATTTCCCTGATGCCCAGTGATGTGGAGCACTTTTTCATGTGTCTTTTGGCCATCTGGATGTCTTCTTTGCAGAAATGTCTGTTC